>CAUYPO010024754.1:0-10897 GCA_963574435.1 Cheirogaleus major | reverse complement strand
ATGAGTCAGTAGATGCCATAAAATGGTGTGCAAAATGTCCTCCCTGTCAGTAGGTGGTGCTTGCTCAGAAGAGCAGGCTACACTGCTGTTTTTGGGTCCTGTAACCAGCTCTTGTTCCTCTGGAGAGGCACTCTAGTGCCTCAGGTGGTGGGTGGGGCCCTGGGACTTCCAGGTGTGTCCTTATTCTCCACCTCAGTGAGGGCTGGTCTGGAAGTTAGTCTGGGCTGAGCTGGTTTGGGTAAGCCTACCCTCAAGCACCACAAATGCTGTTAGCAGGGGTCAAAGTCCTGTTCTCTGCTTCCAGGAAAATCTGTCAAAGAGCAGCTGGGATGGCCCCACTCAGTCAGAAAGCCGCTCCGTGGCAGTGGCCGTCTCTGGGCTGGTGTCCGCAGGTCTCTCCCACCACTGGGGAGCCCACCAGCAGTCCAAGATGCAAGGGAGGGGAAAGTTAACCGTTCCACCTACCCTTGCCGCTGGTCTCCAAACTGCTCACTCGGGAGGTCTCTTCTCCCAGTTCTTCTCCGTAACCTCCTCCCATGGAGTCTCCCGTAGTCTCTGGCACCCTCCTTCTGACCCCCGTCCAATGTATGGTCGTCTGCTTGCTTCTTTCCTCTAATATCTTCTAGAAGCTGTCTTTTCTGCAGAGACACTCTGTCTGGTGGTGTTTCTCGTCCGCCATCTTGCTCTGTCCCCCTAATCTGTTCTTAAACCACAGCCAGGGTGACCTTTTTGAAATGTAAGTCAGATCATGTCACACTTGTGCTCATACCTTCCAGTGGCTTCTCATCTTCCTCAAGCCAAAGTTCTCATTATGACCTACTAAGGTCTAGAGAATCTGATCCTCTGTTGATCCTCTGACCTTATCTCTTACATCATCCCTATCCCTTAACTAGCCTAAGCCAGGCTCACTAACCTTCTCACAAAACTTCTCCCTGAGTGTCAAGCAAGTATGTTTCCTCTCCATATGTCCTTTGCACCATTTCTAGAAAAATCATTCACCAGATATGCATGTGTTGATATTTACTCATTTATCCCCTTCAAATCTTCAATCAGTCGACCCTTTTCAATTTCCTTTTTAATTCAAAATATCTCTTTCCCTCCTTCATGTACACCTCTTGCCCTTGGAAATCCTGCTTAACCATGTTCCATATAACTTACCAACTTTTACATACTACATCTTTATTTATTGTTTGTTGTTTATTTCTCTTCTAGAATGTTAGCCCCTTGTGAGCAGACTCTTTTGTCTGTATCGTGTGATGTATTCATGGTGCTTGGTATATGTCAAACTTGACAAGATGCTTACTGAGTCAATTAATGAAAACTTTTAAATATCTGCATTGTATTTCACTCTGTGAACAAAATAATGCATCTTCAATTTGGATTCTCATATAACTGTAATAAACACACTCATACATAAACATGTCCATCTCTAATTACTGCCTTGGTCTACATAAGGCAGTGGTCGCCAACCTTTTTGTCACCAGGGACCGGTCTTAGGGAAGATAATTTTTCCATTGGCTGGTGGGGGATGGGGGGCCTGGGTGTGTGGTGGGGGGTGATGCAGAGCTGAGTCGGTAATGTGTGGGCCCATTTCCTAACAGGCCACAGACTGGTACTGGACCGTGGCTGGGGGGTGAGGACCGTAGATGACACTTTCGGTGCTCAGATCAACCTTGGATCCCTTTGGCACATTCTGTGTGCTCCTTTCCCAGCCTCAGTGGGCTGCACTGTTGCTTGGATTCTTTCTCTCCCCTGTTCTACTTCCTCTATTGTCTTTCTAGTTTGTCCTGGAGCACTTTCTTTAAGAAGTCACTTCCACATAAATTCTTGTTTCAGAGGCTGTTTCTGAAGCCTCACCTAAGATAGACTTATCTTGGATCAGGCTTTTAGATAGACTAACCGAATTCTATTTCTAGAAGAAGAATTATAGGATAAGGTCGAATTTACATTGTAAAATTTCTTTTCCAAACACTAACTTCAGCCTCAAGGAAAGGAATATAAAAGAAATGATATGATGTCTACTTTATTTGGTTGAGAAAAGTTTAATAAATGTATCTGGTAGCTAAACCAGTACAGATTCCTGGTGGTTTTAAGTCTCTCAAAAATGTAAGATTTTCTGATTTTTGAATCCAAAGGATTTTTCTGTATAGGTTTCTCTAATTTTTCATTCAAAAAATAATGCCTGAGCAATAATATACACACATACGAACACACACACACACACACACACATTTTCTGATCTCTGCTTGTGAGGACTTTACACATTAATTGTGGCAATGAAATATACCCATATAAGTACATGTAAGCAAACCATAATAAGTTTATCCTTATGATGGTCTAGCCCTAATAGAGGACCAAAAGCAATGTTATTGGGGACATAGCTCTTGTCCCAAGTACCCATAGAGAAATAAAGAAGAGACATTTATTCCTGGACTAAGTAGCTGGCCAAGAAGACATATTAGGGCAATTGCAACTTCCCATTTTTGGAGACTAGAGGAAAGGAAAAAGGATTATTATTGCTTTTCTCTGAATGATGTTCCATTTTAAATTCTTCCAACACCCTTTTGTAGTTGCAATTATCCTTTTGCAGGTAAGTGAGATGATGAGGTGAAGGGAATGATATTGTGCTACCTTTTTCCTAAATAAGGGTGCTTATAGCATTTTTTGTAACTGACCACTTCCCACGCTCTGGGTGAGAATAAAGCTGAGTAGCTGTGAAACGGAGCAAACGAGAACACCTTAGCTGCATTCATGAGAACGTTTCCTTAAAAAAAGTTTGCAGAATTACTCTCATATTTACTTTCCAAAACCAAACCTACTCACTGTTCACTCAGTATTAAAGTATTTGTCTACAATTAGGGTAGGAAACCTTTTCTCTTTGTTCATGCTTCAAATATCTCCATTTGTTCAGATAATGTGAGAACCACAGCCTTGCAAGTACAGAATACATGAAACATTTCTGTGTAATCTTCTTTGATTAGAACTGCTCATTCAATATAACAAGGCAATTGTGAAATATTTAACTAAAACTGCCCAAATATTCAGCAATATATTTTAAAATTCTAACTCTTAATTCAACTCATTAATCCTCATTAAAATTCTAGTGCTTTAAATTAATTTACCTAAGGCCATAATACATTAAGCAAATGTCTATTGGTGTGCTTCCATAACAATTCCACAATGCATGTTTGGGTCTCTCTTTTCCCTCTGCCATTTACTAGTAATGGGACTTTGGGCAGGATACTTAATCTTTTTGTGACTCAGTTGCCTCAGCTCTCGGATGGGAAAAATAACAATACAACTGCTGTGAAGATTTACTCAATTTCAGGATTTGTATCAATCAAACTATCAATTTCAATCTCTAAATTATTTATAAAAGTCCAAATTATCTCTAAAGAGACTTTGGAAGCCAGTGGCCAAGTGTGGCCAAGAGAGACTAAGGATGGGAGGAATGGTGAGAGCCCTACTTTCACGATTCTTCTGGAAACTCCCAAAAGAATCTTACCATTTTAGGAACTCTTGTAATGTCCCTACTCATGCTCCAAAGTCTTCAGAGGTCCTCATTTCCCATAAAGTTAAGTGCAAACTTTACAGCCTGATATTTAAGGATTTTTAAAAATATCGACTCTACCTGTCTTTCCACCCTACTTACCATCACTTCTCTGTGCTCCATCTCAGTGGATGACTCCTGCATTCCAAATTTTTCCAACTTTACATCTACTTACTGGCATGTCCTTTCTGGACATCATTGTTTAAAATCTCACTCATATTTCCAAACTCATCCTAGATTCTCTCTTCATAGGGGTATAACACCTTTTCCTAGCATTTGCATACATCCACATTTACTTCCTCTCCCCTCCCTCTCAGCAAACACAATGAATTAGTTATGACTTCATCATCAGTTGAACTTCATAGCAATTTGTGCCTATATCTTTTTGCCAGTTTGTGACTATGTCTTTGCAATATAGTCATTCATATTCTTGTCTTCTCTATTAAATTGAAAATTCTTTGAAATAGAAATGATGCTTACTCAACATCACTCATGTTTTCTTAGAAATGCCCACCACGATGCCTGTAACGAGAAAGACCAGAATGCATATCAGGCAATTAGAGTTTAATTGAGCCATTCACCTCAATGGACAATTCAGAGTTCAATGCCGCCTACATCTGCCATTCATCAGTAATCTACCAACTTTGTTCATACCCTCCACCTCCTCACCATTTGCTCACGTACTCAGCAATAAGAGCCTATCTGCAGTACAAATTTCTAGAAGGGAAAAAAGAGTTTGATTACAGTTGTCGTTTTTTCCCTTTGTTGGCTTCCACAGGGTTTGTTTCCTTATAGAGGCACTCTCCCAGTAGTCAGTACCCAACTACTGTTTACACTTATAATTATTCAAGTCATTAGCCAATTTATTTCACCTCTCATTAGAATACACTGAAATGTTCATACTGAAATAGAACAACAAAACCAATAAAACATCACATACAATCTACTAAAATAATCTGCTAAGAGCAAAGGGGATTTAACTTCAAAGGGATAAAGACAACTGAAGTTAAGACAGTTCTGCCAGGTTATCATGTTGCCTTTAGTAATTTGTTTGAAGAGAATGAGTGCTGTCTCTGAAGTTGCTGCCATGGAAAATGAAGTGAGAATTAATCATGGGCGGATAGAAAGGAGAATAGAAACCAAGAAGTAATTGACATTTTTTTTTTCAAAGAGGTCTCAGATTAACTATACCCACAGGGAGTTTGTGGAATTATAACACAAACTTAATAGTAATAGTGACATTTCCTTGAAAAGATTTTATCATCCTTGCTATCTGGAAGGAAGTTGAAAGTTCTAGACCCTCCAGAAACCATGGCCCTTTAAAGTAAGAAAGAATCATTTTTTTTTTTTTTGGAGATGCTCATAAAGTCTTTTAGCAATGTAAAGAGATGACTCTATTTATTCATTTATTCATCTATTCTCAAAATGCCTAATAAGAATCTACTATTAATATATTCATGGCTCTCTTCTAGGGGCTGGAAGACACAACAATAAACAAAATAGGTAAACCTCTCTACTTATTTGAGCCTCCTTTCTAATAAGAGAAACAGATAAAAACAATATAAATAAAATATGCAATATGTAGTGGCAGATACTGTACATAAAATCACCTAAGGATAGATCTCACAGAGAATATAGACATTTAAGCACATACCTGAAGAAGGTAAGGAGAAAATCTATTTGCATACACAGGAGAAGAAAATTTTATGCAGGGGAAATATTAAAGGATCTCAGGAGTGAATGGGATTGGTTTATACAAGGAAAAGCAAGGAAGCTATTCTGGCTGGAACAGGAGGAGGGAGAAGAAGATAATTAGGAGATGAAGCTAGAAAGGTAAAGTAAACCCAGGTGGTATGGAATAGGTCATTGTTGGGACACTGGCCTTAGTCTGACTTATATGAGGAACACAGAAAATTTGGAGCACAGGAGTGACAATATATTTTTAAATTATTTATATTTTAACAGAATCACTGTTTTGTTACCAGTAAACAGCAGGAGGGCAAGGGCAGAACAAAGAGAATAGTTAGAAGGTTGCTGCAGTAATCTAAGCAAGACAGGAGGTGGCTTCCACCAGCTTTGTAGTAAGGGGTGGGTTAGAAGTGGTTGAAATCTGGATTGGTTGATGGATCAGATGCATGAGTGTAAAAAAAGATTCATGGATGGTTACAAATTTTTCGTATGAACAATTAGCAGTGCTGGTAAATAGAATTTCTATTTACTGAGATAAAGAACATGTGTGGAGATGAAGGTTCAATGAGTATGGGTGGAAGAAACTGCTTAAGTGATGCCTCGTGGTAGCAATGCTTAGGGTTTATACAGGAAACTGTAAATAATTTAGCTCACATAAAACATGATGTGAAAGGAAATAATGGGAAATATGGCTGAGAGTTAGACTGGGACTACATTTCATAGGCAATGGGGCCACTTGGTACTGAGCCAGGTTCTTGAGAGCCCTTTGCAGTTTCCTAGACAGCAAAGGCTGCTTTTCTTCAGTGTAAGAGTTCCATATGGGGCTTGTCTGTTCAAACCTCCAAGGTTGCACATCAAACTCAAGCTGAATCTTCACATTTCCTTTTAAAAGACCCCCAGGGCTCAGGCTGCTTTGCATTGCTGCCTTTTAAATTGCTCTTCTTTGAAGACTGGCTGTGGAAAAGGAGGTGACTTCTCAACTCTCTTCTTGTTGTTGCTATCAGATAAGAGGTACCCCACCTTTCAATGTTAATCACTATGATGAAATAGTTAGGAGGCAAGAACAAAATCAAACAAAACCACTAAAGTGTATATTTGTGTTTGTGTTTGCATTTCTTTTAAATCTGAAATTGGATAATATGTTATACATTAGTTTCCAGCTTGCTTTTTTCACTTAATAATGTTTCATTGGAATCCCTCCAGGACAACATATGTAAACCATTTTTTTCTCTTTTTTCATGTATTTATTTCCATAGATTTAGGGGCGTACACGTGGATTTTTGGCACATGGATGAAATGTATAGTGGTCACTCTCTCTTGAGATAGCTGGAAGTTAATTGCTGAGACAATTTGCTTTCTTAGATGTTCCCCAACTTCCACATTAACTTGAGATGTTTGCCTACAAGTCTATGATGCACTGTCATTTTTAGTAAAAAATAATAATAATTCAATTGAATAAAGTACTTTCCCAAGTAACAGGGATATATGAAAAGACCTAAAAGCTGGTGCTCACATACTGCCTATTTGGAAAAGTCAGGTTTGAATGTCAGAAGCAGCCAGTAGAGTGAGACAAACTGGGCTGTTCAGGAAACATGTACAATAGGGTTCAGATTCCAACACCATCCCCCCTTCATTATTTTAGGTCATAGCAGACTTACTAGACTGACAGTAGCGTTCTTTTAATGAATGTACTGAAAGAGTTAGTTGAAGTTTAAACACAAATGAGTAGAAATTTGTGATTTTTAAAAACTCATTCTCTCAAGTAGGAAGAACAGTATAAAGCTTTCTGCTTTCAAAAGCAGTTAAATGTGTTAAAACTTAAAGTCAAGGCAATGAAAGGTAATAAACAGTCTTAGAAGTGAAGTACTACTATTGTTGGGGAAAACGAATTGTTTACTTTTACTTTTTATTTTGAGTCTGTCTCTGCTATTGACTTAATGTGTGACCTTAGCCCAGACAATTCACCTCCTTCTGTCTCATCGTCTTCTGAAATAGAATAATGGCATCAATTTTCCTTTTAAGGCATGTTAGGAGGATAGCTGCTTATTATAAAGAACACTCGGTTACTGAAGCCCTGCTTACATGAATATTTTCATGAATATTTTTGAAGAAATACTCTGAACATAATAAGCCTTTGGACTTGGCCTTGAAGGAACCACTTGAATTGTAGCTGAGGAGCTGAATCTGACTTAACCACATCATCCAGGTTTTGTGTTTGTTTGTTCACTTTTGTTGTTCTTGCTGTGGCAAATAATAATGTAGTAAATAATCATGCTCACTGAAAGAAAGAGGACAAGACTGAATCGTAAGAAGGGTTCTAAGTTTCGTGCAGTTGCAAATGATTCCTTTTTAAAACCCCTAGCAATGGAGAAATTCAATGTGATGATCTCATTTTTCTCAGTAGAGCACTGTCCATCTCTCCTTCCATTATCATTCTGTCTTTCGTATGATAGTAAAGGCTAAATGAAATAGCCACAACTAAAGTTTCCTAAGCATGCACTGTGGACTGGAGCTTTACATGTATTACATCCTCATAACAATTGTACTATTATTTTCCCATTGTAGAGCTGAGGAAGCAGATACAAAGCGATTAAACAACCTGCCTAAGGTCACCTAGATAGTAAAGGGGAGAGAGTGGAAGAGGGAGAGGGAGTATAGAAATTGCTTGCCCTTTCTTCTCTCTCCCACCCCAATGCCTTGCACCTCACATGTTAATTTATTAGGCACATGTTAGTTATTAATTCATCCATTCATCTATTCATTTGTCTACGTATTTTTCGCCAACATCTTCTACGCTTAACCATATGGCAAATATTGTGCTAAGCACTTTGCAGATTTTATTTCAATGAATCTTCAACGCAGTTCTGTTAAGGAAGATTTTACATTTGTCTCCATTTTATGGACACAGAAATAGGTTTAGCAATGTTCCATAAGTTGTTCAAGGTCATAAAACTATAGAGTTATGGCATCTCACTGTTATAATTTGCTGAGGACCCTGAGTGCTTTTCTTTCTTCCCCAAAGTACTGTCAAATTTGTTATATTGGACTAAAAAAACAAAGGGTGCAAACTCCTCATGGGACAGAATCATGTCATGTACTCCTGTAACGTTTTGTGTATGCCTAGGGTAGATAGATGTGTAGTAAATACTTGCTAATTGAGTTGATAGAATAAATATTATCTTTGTTGCATAATTGAGGACACCAATTTTATAAAATGTCTAAATAATTTCCTTAGCATCTAGGAGAGTTAATATAATTTATCACTGAAACCATGACACTTCTGAAAGTGAAATGATATCCTTATTCACAGAGGGCACTGGCCTAAGCTGGGACTTCTGTGAGCTAACCCTGATGCACAGTTAGTTACCCTATTAACATCACATAACTAATTGGTAGAGGAGTTGCAGAGCCTGGATATGTTATAGAGGAAGAAATAGTGGGAAAATGTTATTTCAACACCTCTAATATTCCTTTCTCAATAGCACAAAATCTTCCACTTTTTCTCTTGGCAGAAGCAGAAATGGAGGGTATTAAGCCACTCATAGAAACTTCTCTCATCTTTATAACTTAACATTTAGTAAAAACTGATGCAGACATAGCAGCCAAATAATTTCTACAGGTTTAAGGAGTGAAAGAAAATCTGCAGCTTGCCCAAAGGTTTCTAAAATATCAAGCATTTGATAAATGGATATTACCTTTATATAAACCATTTCAATTTTTTAGCCTTCATTTTTACATTATACATGCACTATAAATGTATATTTGTAAATATAGTTATAAATATATATTTATAACTAGCTAGGGAATGGTAAATCTGAATGTGCAAATGGAATGTCTACAAATTAAGCCTCAAATCATTTGTAAACTGCAACAATTAACTTAGTGGTCTCCAACCTTTTTGGCACCAGGGATCAGTTTCATGAAAGAAAATTTTTCCACAGACTGGGGAGGGGAGGCAGTGGGGGGGCACTGATCGGGGGGTGGGGGGGCAGTGATCAGGCGGTGATGTCAGCGATGGGGTGTGGCTGTAAATACAGATGAAGCCTCCCCTACCTGCAGCTCACCTCTGCTGTGCTAACAGGCCACAGACCAGTACCGTCTGCAGCCTGGGGGTTGGGGACTGCAGAATTAAGTCATATAAATGGGGGGTGGGAATAATAGTGAAAAACATAAGTCATCCTGAATACAGAGAAATTTAATTTCTTTCATTTTGAAAAAAAAAATTAAAAAGCTAGAGATTGTGCAGAAATTTCCCTGAGCATCAGTTACACCAAAATGATTTTATAGCATGTAGAAAGTTGATCTAATTGTGGCTCAACAGCAACTAATGACTGGTAAGGGCTCCATTCAATAAAAAATGTTCCTGGTATTCTTGCTTTAGAAACTACTACAGGCATAGCTTATTAGGGAATTAGTCCCTGACTAGGTAAGCACTAAAAGCTCAATCATTGTATGATGAAACAGTTATTTTCATGTAGCTGCAGGAAAATCCAGTAAATCTAATAAATCTGGGGGATGATATGTAGATACAGGCAAGCTGAATATATAATGCATTTAAGCTACATAATTTGAGATGAATGGTATCCATTGGGAAGCCCAAAAGATTGCAAAGCTCCAAATTAGGCATATAGCTGGTGCGAGAAAGAGCAATACCCCTGTTTCTACTTCATGTTTGATAGCTGAGTTGCATTTGGGAAATATTTATAAAGTCCTTCTGTGACTGCTCAGCTAGAATTTGTGCACAGAATGCTTCTTATAGATGTCATACCACTGACCCCATAAACACACACACATGCTGACACACACATGTGCTTTGTGTGCTTTGGTGTAATGTTTCTCCATTGACATTAGATCTTAGCAGTAATTTCAAAAATAGAAAGGACAACATTTAAATGTCGGTACATTATTTATAGCAAATTTTAATTTTATCCGTGTCTTCCTATCTTGATAGAGCACACAGGTAAGCTTTTGGAGGCTTATGGTACTTAATGACCATGCAGTGGATAAAAAGTTTTTGCCCTTTAAATTCTGCTTCTACAAAATAGTGGCACTTTCTTCATGAAAAGTTGTGAGAAAATGAGTGAAAAATGAGATCCCCTTTTGAAGAACTGGTCTGAGGGTGCAAGTCTGCAAGAGGATTCTCCAAAAGCATTTGATATTGCACAGCTGCTCCCCAGGCCAGGACCTGATTCAAATGCTTTATACCTAAGGTGAAACAGGCCTTCTGCGTTCAAAGTCTGATTCAGGTGCTGTCATTCCGAGTCTTCAAAAAAATCTGTTCCAAAATCCTCATTTGAAAGGAATGTTGATACCTATACCATGAAAGTAAAAAACTTCCTTTATAAAACCACCACCTGGTAGGTTTACCTTATCCATGATCTTTTCCCCTCAAACTCAAACTCACTTAGATATACCCACTAGACTGTAGGATGAGAAAATTAAGTTAGGTGGTTTGTGGTTGGTGTTTGAGAAACTTCATCCCTTAATCTCCAAGCCAAACCTTCCACTCTCAAACAACAACAACTTTACATGTTTTATAAACATCATCTTTTATTTCACCAAAAGATGATGAACTCTATGGGTCTTATTACTCATTGAATATCCAGCATATGCAATACTGGATAAACAATAGGAAAACCAAGCCAGTGCTTAGAGAAT
>CAUYPO010024752.1:0-33275 GCA_963574435.1 Cheirogaleus major | reverse complement strand
TGACTGATCATGGTGGTGGTTGCTGAACTTTGGAGTGGCTGTGGCAGTTTCTTAAAATAAGAGAACAGTGAAGTTTTCCACATTGATTGACTCCTTCATGAAAGATTTCTCTGTAGCATGCAATGCTGTTTGGTAGCATTTTGTCTACAATTAAACTTCTTTAAAAATTGCAGTAAATCCTTTGAAACACTGCTACTGTCTTATCAACTAAGTTTATGTAATATTGTAAATTCTTTGTGGTCATTTCAACAATGTCCACAGCATCTTCACCAGGAGTAGTTTCCCTCAAGAAATCATTGCTAATCCACAAGGAGCAGCTCCTCATCCATTAAACTTGTATCATGAGATTGCAGCAATTTGGTCTCTTCTTCAGGCTCCAATTCTAATTCTAGTTCTCTTGCTATTTTCACTACATCTGCAGTTATTTCCTCCACCAAAGTCTTTCACCCCTCAAAGTCCTCCATGAAAGTTGGAATCCACTTCTTCTAAACTCCTGGTAATGTTGATATTTTGACCTCCTCCCATAAATCATAAATGTTCTTAATGAAATCTAGAATAGTGAATCATTTCCAGAATATTTTCAAATTACTTTGCTCATATCCATCAGAAGAATCAGTATCTATGACAGCTATAGCCTTATGAAATGTATTTCTTAAATAATAAGACTTGAAAGTCAAAATTACCCCTTTATCCATGAGCTGCAGACTGGTATCGTATCAGCAGGCATGAAAACAACATTAATCTCCTTGTACATCTCCATCAGAGATCTTCAGTGATGAGGTACATTGTCAATGAGCAGCAATATTTTGAAAGGAATCTTTTTTACTGAGCAGTAGGTCTCAACAGTAGACTTAAAATATTCAGTAAACCATGCTATAATTATGTATGCTGTCATCCAGGCTTTGTTATTCTATTTATACAGCACAGGCAGAGTAGATTTAGCATAATTCTTAAGGACCCTAGGATTTTTGGAATGGTAAATGAGCAATTTCTTCAACTTAAAGTCATCAGCTACAGTATCCCCTAACAAGAGAGTGAGCCTATCACTTGAAGGTTTGAAGCCAGGCATTGACTTCTCCTCTCTAGCTATGAAAGTGCAAGATGGCATCTTCTTCCAATAAGGCTGTTTAACCTACACTGAAAATATGATCTTAGCTAGATTTTCTGCATAACTTACTGCAACTTTTTCTTCAGTACTTGCAGAGTCACTTTGCACCTTTATGTCATAGAAATGGTTTATTGTCTTAAACCTTATGAACCAATCTCTCCTGGCTTTCAATTTTCCTTCTGCAGGTTCCTCAACCTCTTTCAGCCTTCATAGACTTGAAGAGACTTAGGACATTGCTTTGGATGAGGTTTCAGCTTAAGAGAATGTTGTGGCTGGTTTGATCTTCTCTCCAGACCCCTAAAACTTTCTCCATATCAGCAATAAGGCTGTTTCACTTTCTTATCATTTGTGTGTTCACTGGAGTAGCACTTTTAATTTCCTTCAAGAACTTTTCTTTTGCATTTACAACTTGGCTGTTTGGCACAAGAGGCCTAGCTTTTAGCCTGTCTCAGCTTTTGACATATCATCCTCACTAAACTTAATCATTTCTAGCTTTTGATTTGAAGTGAGAAAATGTGACTCTGCCTTTCACTTGAACATTGAGAAGCCATTGTAGGGTTATTCATTGATCCAATGTCAATATTATTGTGTTTCAGGGAATAGGGAAGCTCAAGGTGTGTGAAAGAGATTGGGAAATGGCTGGTTGGTGGAACCGTGAGAACGCACACAACATTTATTAAATTTGCTATCTTATATGGGTATAATTCATAGCACCTCAAACAATTACAATAATTGCATCAAAGATCACTGATCATAGATCACCATAACCAACATAATAACAATGAAAAAGTTTGAAATATTAGAAGAATTACCAAAACGAGCCACTGAACCATGAAGTGAGCTCATGCTGTTGGAAAAATTGTTCGGAGAGACTTGTTCGACATAGAGTTGCCACAAACCTTCAATTTGCAAAAAATGCAGTATCTACAAAGTGCAATAAAGCAAAGCACAATACAATGATGTTTGCCTGTAGTTTGAAAGCTTTATATAAAACCTATAGCTAAAT
The DNA here is from genome assembly GCA_963574435.1 of Cheirogaleus major. Classification (NCBI taxonomy): domain Eukaryota; kingdom Metazoa; phylum Chordata; class Mammalia; order Primates; family Cheirogaleidae; genus Cheirogaleus; species Cheirogaleus major. Next base: position 31,161 of record CAUYPO010024752.1, on the reverse strand, counting down.
AGGTTGTTACTCTAAGGCTCCTTTGTACTCAGTGGGCCTTTGTGTAAACTAGGTAGAAGTGTTCATGCCGGGGGCTTCCAGAACAATTGGCAGCTCTGAGGATAGGGTTAGAGAAAGGAGCACCCCACTTTGTGGGGCCTGAAGCTTATACAGTTTGTGTGTGTGTGTGTGTGTGTGTAAAATAATTCAAAATTAAATACAAAAATGACCATTTATTTAGAATGAGAAAAGAAATGATGAAAAATTACAAATCTTAAAAAGCTGATAAATATCACAAAAAATGCATAAAATAACATTTTTAAGTAACTGCTTGACACATTTCTATAATACATTTTCCTGCAGTATTATTAATGTTCTCTTTGAATACCTTTTCATAGGACGATTTTGTAATATTAGTTTCTACAGATAGAATAGAAAGGTAATTCAGTTTTTCCTCTAGCCTGGTTGATCAAACTTTGTTTTATTTTCATATCATTGATTGTTTTTGAAAGTTCATATTTGTAAAGTCAAGTGAATTTTTAAGAACTATTTTAACTTTTGGCAAACCCCTATCAAGACACACATTCTGGTCCTGGGTGACCAAAGCAGACCCCAGGGCAAGACAGCACGGAGGGTAGGAGGAGCATTACTAGAAGCTATTTCTGCACCTGGACAGCTAGTGATAACTTAATTCTACAAGGACAAGATTGGGAACTCCTTAAAGATATCCTCCCAAAGAATTAAATGTGTCCCAGCTCAACTTCCCATTAGTTACATCCCGAATATGTTGACAGCCACTTCATTATCACCCTATCTGAAGGGACATGTGATGCAGAAGAGATTAGAGGGGATAGGTATTGGGGTCTTCACCTACTGCACTTAAAATATCCCATTTTTACAAATTTTACCAAAAAAAAATATATGGTTCAATGAACATTCAGTGACTTTCTTGGGACTTTGGAAGCCCTGAATGAATGGAAGCTCTAATGAATCAGTTTCATTAGCTTCCCCTCATGAGGGAGCGTGGGAGGGATGAGTTTATATTAGACAGTTTGGAGAAGGGTATCGTGCAGCAGAAAACTTTGTATGAGAGGCAACAGGAAAATCTATTAAGAGGTCACAGGTTCCCTACAGAATGAATTGGGAACTGTTACCTTGGAACAACCTGCTCATCCACAATCAGCTGTGCTCAGAGAGATGCCATCCCCTGCCTGACCCCTTGGTATGCAGCTGCTCCCCTCTGTCATCACACCAGGCACTGTGTGGTGCCTCTTTATGAACTAGAGCCCTGCTCGTGCAACAAAGGCTGGTCCCACTGCAGAAACGGTATTTGTCTTCTCTTTATTTTACTGGAAGTCTTTGCCGCCATCCGGGCTGGAAATTGCACCACACCGTTTCTGAATCGATTGCTTTTAGAGCTGTCGAGCTTTTATTACTGCTACTCGTTGGAGAGAGGAGAGAGAAAGAAGCAGGTTGGCCTGGGCTCTGCGATAGATGAATGTTGTCAAATTGTCTTTCTCCAGCTGTTGAATAAAACGAGTAATGCTATTCAGTAAAACCCAAAAGAAAAAGAATATGAGAGTGTGAGGGAAAGGAGAGATATCAGAGAGAGAGAGAGAAAGAACAAGAGAACATATGGATCTGCCTTTTCTTGGAATAGACAGCAAAGCCATATTGTTATGTTGGCTATATAGTGCAATAATGTTGAAGGGATGTAGCAAAAAGTAAAAGACAATACTATTTAAAAATATCTGTTGGCAGTTGCACAAATCTCTCACTCTTCTAGGTATACTGATGTTTCCTCATTCTTGGAGCTGAGGAGAAAGGTATATGTTTTGTTTTATTTTATTTTTCTCACTTGGTTTGTTAGGCTATGTAATTTGATTCAGATATGATAGTATTCCTTCCTACTTATGCATGTTACTGTTTTTTTGCTAGTAGATGGCTTTCTCCCCACAATCAGGACACTCTTATGAATTGTTTCCATCTATTATTGATTTATCTAGTTGCATTTCCTCATGGTTTCATCAAAGGTAGCAATTGGCAGGGCCATTCACTGGAGAATGAGGAACTCACATAATTAGATTTAGTGAGGAGCATTCCCATTCCAATTGGAATCTGTTTTCAAAGAAAAAAAAGAAAAAGAAAAAGAAAAACTCCAGCTTGAGGAACTTTGAAAGACAGACTGAATACTGACATAACTTTTGTTCATACTAATTGTTCACAACCCCAGACAAGGCTTCATTTAATGATTTTGTCCCCTATGCTATCCCCTAACATTCTTCTGCATCAATTGGTTTCTTTCTTATCATCAACCTTTCAGAAAGGATTTAATGACAGTTCATGGTGTTTACCTATTTTCCAGAAATAGTCTAAGTCAGCCATTATAAATTGGACTTTCAAGTTAAATTGGTCTGAAACATATTTAAGCATCATATAAATGTCAGATCTTTCATATGATTCTCCTCCACTAAGCAGGTGGCAATACACCCGCTTCAGAATGCCAGTTTAAATGACTTGCCTGGAGTCATATACCGTATCAGAGTTGGACATAAAACCCAGGTGTCCTTATTCCCATTCTACTACTCTAATAAACAGATTCAGTGCTATAATGCTACAAATTATAGGTCCCACTTTTGGAGTGGGATGCCTGTGAATGTCATTTGTCATTTAAATGCATGAATAATGCCATCCCTTGTGGTCACTCTGCTGCTTCCAGCCTGTCCTGTCAAGCAGCATTGCCTTTATTATTGAAATGAAGAGGATGCTTGGACCATTGATCTCAATGGCAGTTGGCACCATAAGAACTACTGGTCTGTTGTATCTTATAGAAAGATATTGCCTTGTATACAAATCAACTGGTGTATCAACCAAAATGCTGGCATCAGATAACTGGACCAAATTGCTATCTCTCTGCCAGCTCCACACCTACATCCCTATTAATTCCTGCCCAGTAACCAGTGATAAAGGGACTTTGAAGGCCCACGGATTTCCATGCAAATGCCATATAATTTTGGATTTGTTTTAACATTCTTATCCCTTTAGCTTAGCTTAGAAGTTGAGAATTTAGGAGAGCCATAGTTTGTGTTAAAGTCAGTCAAAAACTTACCTTGTTTGGCCTTCAGAGAGACTCCCATCCTGTATTTCTAGGACTGTACAAATCTAAAAAAAAAAATAAATAGGAATAAAAAGGCATTTCTCAATGGGTTTAAATTTTTTTCTACTAATTGTTTTGACTAACATTTAGAATCTGTTCTCAGTTCATGTTGTCTCTTTCTGTGTCAATACTTCATGGAGCATGAGTAAAACTTTGGAGAACACATAATATCTGTAGTAATTCACAGTATGTGAGGCTCTGAACACAAGATAAAGAAAACATATAACCTACTCTAATAAGCTCAACTTACTGTAAACTCTTTAGGAGTAATTAGGGACTTCAGCAGGGTCACACTGAAAGGCCAGCTCATTGCAAAACACTTTTAGTTTTTGCATGAATATAATTTCTTTGAAAGTAGATGACAGACTTTTTAAAATGCTATCTTCTTATCTATGGAGGATAATATTATAGTGAGTTTATGAACAGGAAACTGAGGACTAGAGAATTTTAGTGATCATAAGAGTTACCCAAGTGCCGTGTGTCAAAATGAACATATTTGACACAGGCCCATCCCAATGGGTTCTCACCTTTCACTTGTGCCCTGATGTCCAGCAGCTTGTTGGAGGAGGGACACCCATTGTTGGTGTATGGAGCAAGATCTTTTGTGGTTATCAGTTTTCAAAGGCTTATGGGAGTAATCAATATGCTATGCAAATAATGGAGGTGTTTAACTTCCTGAAAAATCCCAGTCTAAGCTTTGAGGATGTGACCATAAAATTGACAGGGATTAACCTTAATATTTGACTTGTTCACTGTAGGAATTTTTTCCCTTACAGTGCACTCTGTCAAAATTGGGTCTCATTAAATAAATCCCCATCTTATCAGAGAGGAGCTTCCCCACAAATAATGTGAAAGCTAACAAGCTCAATTAATGATTCTTTTTCTTTAAAAAAAAAAAAAGGAAAGGAAAAGAGAAAGCAAGATAAACCCTTTATCCTGTTCCCCTTCTTCTAACCACAGGGCACACTATGGCCAGTTGCAGGGCTGGGTAATTGAATTCAGTTCTGCAAACTGACTGCATTTCTACTGTAAGTGGATCTCTCTCCTGTATCAGTGAAAGAAAATGGCCTCAAATGATTCTGACTGGGACATAGCAGCCATCCCTCTTGTAAATAGCTGGGCCTTATTGACTTCTCTGGGTAGGGAGCCCAAATTACTGCCCAGATGAGGCCAAGCAGCAGCCAGAAGAGACCCAACTACACATTTGGCTTCTATCCTTATGGAATAAGTGACCCAGAGGGTCTATCTTGGAGGAAAGAAGAAAAATATGGTTTAGTGAGTCAGGCACTGATGCTTGGCAAAATATTACTTTAGGGTAATGGTTTTCAATAATATGCAGAGTTACATGTGTAAGTGTATTAATATGTTTCATAATATAGCACATTACGAGTCTTTTAAAAAGGATATTCCTAGGTTCTAACTATTTTTCTTTGCATAGTGGTGTGTGGGGGGGTGTAAACTTTATAGGTGTGCTGATCCTTAAGAGAATTCAGAATAAAAGAAGACACTAAGAGAAAGAGAATGTGGTTTGGGTCCCAGACACCAGCCCTCAAATAGCTAACAATGAAGGTCTGTAATGATGATTAGCATTAATTCAATTTGCCATGCGTCTTTAGTAGAACTTAATCTAATGCCCAAGGTGGAATTTCAAAAATGTTGAGAATCCATTTATGAAAAGACCAAACTGATAATGTTAGTTAAGTGCTAAATATATTAAGAAGTAATCATGACCACCATCCTAACCAAACCCCATCTCTCCCACACTTTATTTGGACCTCACGTTCCTGATGGCTAAGCTTCTTGGGCCGCAGCTCACAAAGACAAATTTTGCATACAGGGAAGGAGTTTCCAAGAATACATTCTCAGGGGTCTCAGAGTTCTCTGAGAGTAGAGGATGTATGTGTGTATTTCATGTCAATGACAATCCAAAACGTTATAATGCAAGCATATTCTGAATGATCTTGCTGACCACCTCATAGCCAGGTACTTCTACAGGATTTTAAAGCCTGTGTTATGTTCCTAACTATATGGGGACCAAGCCTGTCCTACTTTGGTTGTCAAGGGCTACTGAGAAAAGAGCAGAGCCAGATTGAGAACATAAGAAATGCATTTGTGCCAAGCAAAAGACAAAATGATGCCAGAGAGTGCTTTTAAAACCAAAGGTTTCATACCATTTCAAATGGAGAAAATTAGGGGAGAGAATATAATCACAGCAAGCTGTATTTGGTATAAGCATGATAATCTCAGAAGAACCTGGGCCAGAAAGGTCAGAGTTTTAATGTTTACTGTGGGATTGGCAATTTCATTTAAATTAAGCAATATCAGCTGTCATGTTAAATTAATATTGTTAATTGAAATGTTATAACTTTGTTGTATTTAATTTGTAAATTGGTGTTGGTTGCCTAAGGGCTATAAGCATAAGTGGATCATAGCTAGTTTTATGTTTGTATATATTTATGTAACATTAACATAAAAATGATTTGAATGATTGCTGGGGGTCTCCAAGAATGGCTTGTTCTTTTAAAGGGGCAGGTATTTTATTTGAGTTTGAGAAGTCCTGTCACTGGTAGAGGAGATGTTCAGAACCTGTCAACTCGGGATTGTGTGTTAACATAAGTGGGGAGTTTTCCCCTTGCCATGAATGATGGGAATTACCAATAGCCAGAAAAAGGCAGCTTTGTTGGCACCTATTGAGTTGAATTTTCTAAAACCAAAGTCTAAATAATACCTCAAAGGCCATCTGATAGATTCTTTGAGAGAAAGAGATGTGTCTGTGTATAGCAGGTAAAGCTAAGCGCATAGACTGTTCCTAGGTTAATGGAAAAGAATGAGGAGAGTGCGGGAGCCAGCCAATTATGCTTCCTGCATAATTAGAGTCTTATGAAAATATCAGCATGAATTACTCACTAAGTACAAATTACAATCTTTAATATTTGTTAAGAAAAATAATTCAATTTGGAGCAAGAATGAAAAGAATCCAGGCACCAAAGAACAGGCACACAATTTAATCACTTTAACCGAAGCTTAGTGTGGATTCTTTTCCCCTACTTCAGCTTCAAATTTATTCTGATCTTTTTCTAAGGGGAGATGGGGAGGAAATCTGTATGTTCCAGCTGGGTGGCCCCTGAACCTGGCCCTCCTCTGCTCTGACAAGGCCCAGGGAACAAATCTTTAGCAGGTTCTTACCCTTCTCCTAACAAAGGCATTTAGTTGCCACCTTAACTCTAATAATTAACTCCATGGAGCAAAATTCCTTTAATTTACATAAGGTGTGAACAAAAAGCCTCTCCTTGCTGCACTTTTACCTCTGGGATAAAGCTCAATGGGGGGGGAACTCGAAGATTCTGGAATTTTTCCTTGCTTTTCATTTTCCTTTGAGGAGCCTACCTCCCTGTTCTTTTCTCACTTCTCTCCTTGACCCATCACCACTACTCAGTTAATACTGAATTTTCTTCTTTCCAAACCCTGCAGTTTACCTCAGAATTTCCACTGACAGAGCTAAATCTTCCTGTGATTGTTGCCCACCTGGAGAAAACATGTATTACAGTAACAACTAACCCTTTATAACTTAGGAGGCCCTGGGGTTTCATTGCATTACAGAGTTTTGCAACCATAAACGCCCAACCCTACATCACCAAGGTTAAATCATTTTCAGTATGAAATGATGTAATCCACTTTGGACACAGCTTCAAACCCAGTGCCCTTCATGTGGTAAGTGTTCAATAAGTACTTGACATTTTTATTTATTTATTTTTGTCCCCTCTACTATAAAGAGATAATCCTCAATTATCTGTAAAAATCACTTAGATGGAACACATCATTCATTCTGTAGCAATGTCAGATGAGTTAGATATCATTACATCATCGTGATGTTCCTAATATTGTACATGGCAGTAAAGCACAGTAATCTAGTTTAATTGAGGAGACATGTACATTTACATTGGTAATAACTGTATATAATCTTTAAAGAAATAAAGGGTTATCATTTTCAAATAATTTAAACCCATAATAGAATGTTGCTTATAGAGATCCTGCTCTAAGGATCTCATAATGACTGCATGTAATTAGCTTGCCAGAACACCATCCTGAACCTCGCTACTACCTGCTTCCTATGTAGTTCGTTCTTTGTAAGGTTGCATGCAAGTATTACAGTAAGTTGTTCTCTGGCAATTTGTTTAAAGTATTAATTTGACAGTAATATTTTGACCTTTGAATAACATAATTTTGTTAAATATAGTTTAAACTAGCTTGTATCCAAATTGACATGAATTTTTAAATTAGTGATTTTGGAATCCATGCATGACACAAATGAAAAATAGGGTATTTTTTATTTATGCAAAAAATTCTCTGTACTGATCAAAACTGACCTGTGGGTATAAAACAGGACTGGAATTCCATATGTTAATGGAAAACAAAATGGGGAGGGGGCTCCTATTACTTTAGTTTATTAAAAATCCCAGGATACCTCTTAGAATGGTAGAGGTGATGTTAGCCCTTATGTCCTGGACATGATCCAGTTTAGGTAATTGCTAATTACAATCTGTCTACTTAATTCCCCTGGCTCTTGCTTCTGAATGTTATTTTTCTTCACTTAGCAGTATTTAACTATTATTTGTTCTTGGTGTGTGGCTGTTAGAACATCTGCTGATTTCTACTTCTGTGTTCAACATGATTTCATTTTCATTTGGTTGTTTTGATAATTATTATTTTCATTGGAGTATAAGACAGGACAATAATACAATTATTATTCTAACTATTTCTACACACAGAAAAGAAAACACAAACCCTCTAAAATTCTTAGCTACCTTTAACTTCTTAGGCTGAAATATGCTTAGTCAATCCAACACGTGGACCTTTGGGTCTATGTTTGAGAACTTGGAACCAGTGGTCATACCAGTGGCCATTCTAAGGTTGTGACAACTCAGAGACAGATCCCAGACAGAACAGAATTTTCAGTGTCTTCAATTCTAGGACTAAAATCAGAGTATTTGAGTGCAGAGATAGATGAAAGTTTGCCCATAACTAGACCTATTGGAGGATTCATCTTATTCTGAAGATTTCCCCAAATAGGGATATCTCTATTTTAGGGGATAGAGCATATTTTGATTCCTTTTATCATAATTAAATGGAGCTGAAGAACAGAAATAGAAAGTGATGAGTCAAAAAAAATTTCTTCACCACAAATACAGGGCCAAGTGTATCCAGATATTCCACATTGCTTCTATCCGTTTGAAGGAAACAAGGTTATCTTGAGTCTGTTAAGATCTGAGCCCCTTGGTTTGGGATGTATTGCTTGGAGTTCAGGTTGAGGGACATCCAGGTTTTATCTGTAATCTACCCTCAGTATCTCTAAAAATCACTTAGTGAAATCACTTAGCTGCAGCTTCATTCTCTATCAATTTCAGATGAATTGAAGCATCTTTCTCCTTAGTCAATATGTATTGAACCTTCTCAATGAGCAAAATGCTTAGAACTTTCAAGAAATCAGTCTCCCTTTGATTACAGAGTGCGTATTCCAAACGTATCAAACCTGTAGATTTTGACCTCAATTTTACTGTCTCTGAAAAGGTTCAACAAACTACCACCTCAAAAAGAAGTTCTCAATAAATCAACCCACAAGGGCTAGCCAGTCTAAAAGACCCAAATATTGTTTCCTGTATTTTCTAGACGATTGTGTTTTTAGCTAGAGCTGGGAGACTCTTCTTGTGGCTTTTATTAATAAAGTAAATATTGTTTCCTGGGAGGATTTCAGTGTATGACTCAGATGCCCAATCCATGACTCAGATAGTGAGGGAAGTAACCTAATTTATCAGTTATGCTGCTTCCACTGCTGTTCTTCATGTTTCAATTCCATCAGAGGGAACAAATTACTTCTATTGTGCATAAGAACACCATTTAGTCATGAACACCATTTATTCAGAAGCACTGTTTGAAATAGAAGTGTGGAGTAATAGTAACAGAAGAACATTGGCTAATAATTGTGCTCAGAATTGCTATTTGGCCAGGTGGGCAGGGTAAAGGTAATTGTGCCCTAAAGTAATATATCTTCAGAGCATTCCCTGAGCCTAAAATTGCTGTGTTGATGGGATGCATTTTTAAATATGTGATTGTGGCTCTTAGACTTTAAAAAAAAATGGGGATTTTCAGAATGTTCTGACTTTGAGATGTCAGGTAAGACTTTGATGTCAGAATGACACGTACACACACATGCGCACACATACGCTAAGATCTAAGGTTTATTACTGTGAGGCTATTTGTCTAACTGTATTTTTTCTTTTTACCTCTCTCCCTATCTTGGCAATACACAGATACTCATTTACTTCCTGCCAAACAATCTCTATTGCCACTGTGCTAGAAATACATTCCTGCCTTTCACAAGCAGAAGGCTGGATGGCTTTGTGATTTAGAAGAAGAAAAAAAAAAATCCATCTATTCATTGCATTTTTTACTTGCACTAATGGAGAAACTATTAGAGAAAGTCTTCCTTTTTTGTAAGTGAAAGAATGAATAGTACACTGCACCCCCAGATTTACCATGCTCATCCTAATCAAGACAGATAATACAAATTTTGCATTAAAAATTGCTATGAAAACTCAAAGTTTGGACTCAAATTTAGAAATTTAAACGTACCCACAGTGCCCTCTATTTCCTTACATGTAAGAAGAGAATAAACAAAGAAAAAATTGATGGGCATTTGAATGGGCAATATGTGTGTGTGAATGAGAGAGAATGAATTCTGAGAACATATTAGAACCTTCTTCTTTAAGCATCAACAGAGTGGACATATCCGTCAGTGTCCACAGGCCCTGCTGGTTTATGGATATAAGGCATTCATCTCCATCATTTACTGACTTATTACCCTACATCCGAACGCTTAAGGTCTTGGCCTGTAATTCAAGCTTTCTTCCAACCTTCTCTCCATGTTATTTCCAGGAGGCCTCAGAGTTTTCCCCTTTGGGTCACTCTTGGTCCTCCCGTGTGTATTTTCTTCTTGGCCTCTTTATTGAGGTCTGCTGCCTGCCAATCTGCTTGGGTTAATAATCGTCACTGAAGTAATCCCTGCCATGAGAATGCTTCCTCATCAAGAATGTTGCCTTTTGTACTCCCCAATCTGAAAGACCTTCAAGGACCAAAATAAAACTTAACTGCCCAAAGCCAAGAAATGTATTTCTTTACAGTTCTGGAGGCTAGAAGCCCAAGATCAAGGTGCTGGCCAATTTGGTTTCCAATGGAGGCTCTCTTCCTGGCTTGCAGACAGCTACCTTCTTACTGTGTTGTCACATGGCCTTTCCTAGGTACACACATGGAGGAGAGTGAGTGAGCAAGCTCTCTGGTGCCTCTTCTTATAAAGGTGCTAATCCTATCAGATTGGGTCCCTCACCCTTGTGACCTCATTTAACCTCAGTTACTTCCAGAGAGGCCCTATCTCCAAATACAGCCATACTTGGGGTTAGGGCTTCAATAGATGACTTTGGGGCAGGCATTCATTCTATGACAATCCTCATTTAAATAAACTCACTGGGAACCACTGATACAATTCTATTTATTCTTCCCTGTGTTGTTAAGGAAACTTGCCATCCAGTGTAGGACCATAGTATATGTCAGAAACTTTCGATAAGTTGTAGAATGGCTTAGCGACTACAAGAAAAATGATATATTAGGTTAGTCTAGTCTTTATTAATCAAATGGGCTATTTTACAAGCCAAGAAAATGAACAAAGTCTCATTTTTACTTATTTAAGGTAAAAATGCGTCGATATTACAAAATATACCCTGACTCGGAGATAGGGTCATTTAAAATATGCTATTTAAATGCAAAGGACTCTAGAAAGTATGATAAGATAAGTTAAAGAAAATACCGTGTTTCCTCGAAAATAAAACCTACCCATAAAATAAGCCCTAGCAGGATTTCTAAGCATTTGAGCAATATAAGCCCTACTACGAAAATAAGACCTAGTGATGTGCGTGGCTACACAGCGTATCTGCACAACCCATGCATTTCGTCGGGGAGCAGTAAAGAAGAGGAGCAGCCCTTCTCCTCTGCCCCATCGTGACAGCTACCATCCCAGAGGTGACCAGAAAGGTGCGGGCAGCCCCAACAACAAGGTCGGCTCCCCTTGTCAGGTCCGGGCCATACTGTGTGTGCTACAAGCTGGGGCTTTGAGGGGAAAATAACACATCCCCTGAAAATAAGCCCTAGGGTGTCTTCTTGAAGAAAAATAAATATAAGACCCTGTCTTATTTTTGGGGAAACACAGTAACAACCTTGCTAATGGATGGCCAAAATAAGAATTGGCACCCAGGGCTGATGACAGCAAGGAAGGCAGGCAGCTACACTGGCTGCCAGGGAACATCCGCCCCTCAGGTCCGTGGGCTTCTGCCAGACTCGCCCTGACCTTTGGCTTTGTGTTTCCAGTGTTCTGACGTAGCAGTCCATGGGATCATGCCCCCAGTGGGCCAGACCACCGGAGAAGTAACTGGCATAATTAATTTGTACTGTTAGTCTGAAGTATGTTAAGTTACAAAAAATAATTGTAGTGAGTATGTGCACACGTGTGTGGGGGACATAGATGAACATTTTCAAGTCTACAATAGAAAATTCCTGGTTATTGAATCCAGGGCACCAAGAATACTAGTAAAAGGTGGTTAATCCTTACCCAAGACTTGGAGAAAAAATCTTAATTTAATTTATTATATTTATAGCCTGTTGTTCAGTTGGTCACCACTAGGAGTACCTCAATGGACTATTTCCCATCAGATTTTCCTCTGCAGAATAAATGAGGAATCTTTTTTTTTTATTTAGGGCCTGAAATGGTGACTTCTAAAGCAATGAGTGATAAGCTATTGATCATTGGGTTCTAAAAATACTGATGTTATCATGAAAACTCTCGTTGTTTTTAATCACATAAGACTCTCAAACTGTAGCTTATTATGTATCTCTTTTAGTGTTATATGGGTTGTGTTTTGCATTATTACTTGCACTACAAACGCATAATGCACACACAAAGAACACACATACCCATACTTTCTATACTTCATGTAAATCCTTTGAAACTCTCCTGTGTAACATGGACAAGGTAATTAGGATAGTTGATCCCTCAGTAAAACCTAAGATATAACAGTAGTGTCCCCAAAGAATACATAGAGTAACTTAGAAATATTTGGAACATTTATTTAATAGTTTATTTTCTAAGGCTCTTCAGAACTATGAATTATAGTATTAATCTAGTATTTAGATTAATACTAGTTAATATAGTATTAACTAGTATTTATTTTTAATTCTCATCACTTTCATTTTCCATAGGATCCAGGCATGATCTAAGTAACTTGTCATTCCTCCCTGTTAGAACCACAGGACAGGTCTACAGCATCATGTCCTTCTTTGATGCAGTTGAGGAGCAAGCTAGCTCGGAACAACTGGACCCTGAAAGTAGTGGACTATTCTTAACTCATCTTTTGAGTCTTCAAAAAAGAGTAGAGATTAAATTCGTTGTGTATTTCTTTTGTACCAGGCTCTATACTAGTTATTAGAGAAAATGATAAATGAAGACCTATTTTTAATAAATTAACATTCCAGAAAGAAGATATGTACAGTAATGATATTATGCAACAGATGTCATAACATATGTATGTATAAAAACAAGGCATAGTGTAAAAGGCAATAATTTGTCTTTTGATTGGAGTGTGGTTTGTGAGGTATTGTCCTTTTTATTTTTACTTGGAAATTTTATTATATGAATTGTTATTTTTTTCAGCATATTACGAGGGTAAACATGTTTAGTTTACATATATTCACACCTAATGGGTGTAGTGCACACTGTCTGGGAGATGGACCTGCTTGAAGCTCTGAATTGAGTGGGACAAAGCCAATGCAGGTATTGCCTTTTTGATCTGAAGAATAAATCAGAGTTAATCAGACCAGAAAGGATCCATGTGGAAGGAGCAACATGTCCAAAGGTATTAACCAACATCACGTGTTTGGGGAAATAATTCAAGATGGCTAGAAGGTAACCTATAAGGAGCCTTTAGTTATTTGAGCAAAGCTCTGTAGAGCTGGATGAGTTTTGCTTTGAGAGTCGCTTTGTTGTGTTTTTCCAATTTGATGTTTTAGAACTATCTTCTCCCCAGTGAGAAATCCCCATAGATTTGATTGATCCATTTGGGTGAGTTTTTCTGTTTGTTTTGTTTTGTTTTATAATTCCATCACTTTAGCGCATTTAGAGTCTATGTATCTTTAGCTCAAATGTTCAAATGCCTAGGAACAAAAGATGTAAGGAAAGGGAGAGATACAGATTATGTCATTTAGCAATTATTATTTAAGTACCTACTCTGAATCCAAATGCCTACAGGGATGCAATAGTTGATATGAAAGAAGGTACCAGTGCAGGTGTAACTCAGCAGGGAGTGCTGGAGATGGGGGCTGGGGGCTCGAGAGCATGTAGTTCCTCTAAAGTGGGCAGCTGCTCTCAACCTCAGCCAGTTGTCATGCAGGACCAGTTTTGTCAGAGTTTTCAATTTCTTTAAAAAAAAAACACCGGAATTGTGATATTTGATAAGGAAGTCTCAATTTGCGAAAGTTAGAAAGTAATTTAAAACTTTAACGAACGACTCATGGGCCAGCATTGCGAAGACTGCATGCAGCCTTAGCTGTTCCAGTCTATAGACCACACACCTCCAGTGGTTGCCTGAAGGGCTCTAGGAAGAATTTCAACCCTGTGCATTGTGGGTTGTGTGCACTGCTTTCTATAAGAGGGCCATAAGGAAACTCTACTGTTCTCAGCTGCTTTTGTGGTTACTTGGGCATTCATAAGGCTTAGAGATGATATTGAAGTTGTCTTGGAGGGCTGCCATGTCTGTGATGATGTAGTTGCTTATCCAATTTTGTAATCTTTTATCAATTCCCTCTACAGCTTGAAGGCCAGGCTGAGGGTATGGTACAGAATACTAAGTGGTTTCAAATCAAGTCCAATCTCTGCTAGAATCTTTATGGTGATAATAAATTATATTATTAATAACAATAACAGACAACAATAATAATGTGTTATTATATTGTAAGTTTATCCTGAATTATACAGCCAACCCAGGAAGCTATTCAGCCAATATTAAAGCATTTTCTATCACAGCCACATGTTTTGCATTGTGTAAAAGAAAAAATTAAAAGCAATCTTAATGTTAACTAGAATTGGGGAATATTGAAAGGAGTACAAAGGAATTAACACAAAGAAAAAGTAGGCCAGAATGTGAGCATATTCCACTAACAAAGAGATGTTTGCTTGAGAATCTCTTACGATTCTCCTCCAAAGTGGATACATATACACATACACACACATATATATTTGCCACAGTTTTTTAAAAGAGTATGGTATAGCATAAAGGTTAAGAATGTAAACTTTGGGTTCATACTACCTGAAATTCACCACTTACTATGTAGCTTTTCAAGAATATTTAGCATCCTGAGCTGTAGTTTCTTCATCTATAAATAGAGCATAATAATAGTACTTCCCTTTTGTACTGTTAGGTACATTCAAATGAGATATTCCATGTAAATCATCTCGCATACTGCTAGATATATTGTATAGTAATTGCTAATAAATTCTGTTATTGTCAGTATCATTATTATTACTGGAGTTTTAACTCTCTGGCTGTTGGCAGGAGGCCTCGGTTTCTGTATCTGTGGGCCTCTCCACGTTGCTGCTTGAGTATCCTCAGACATGGCGGCTGACTTCCTCACTCCTTCTCTCTCAGGTCATTCGTGGTGGGTGAGTTAACTGAGAGAGGAGGATGAAGAAGAAAATAGGCAGAAGTATTCACCTCTGCCACATCTCTTCATCAGAAGCGAGTCATTATGTGTGACCCACAATAAAGAGAAATTGAAACACATGGTTAAAAATTTGCAGATGTGGCTTAAAGCCACCGCAAGGCCAGGGACTATTATTCTTAATGTAAAGATGAAGTAATTGAGACACAGAGAAGTTAGGTAACATACTCAAGACAACACAGTAAGTTGTGTAACTTATTCACTGGAGTCCGTCCCCAATCCCCAACCTATGTGACATTATTGCTTTTAAAATGCAGATTATGAAATACTGGTGGTCACCATTGTATTCTTTTTTTGTTTGCGTGTGTGTGTGTATGTGTGTATGAAATGTGCCTTCCCGTAAAAATTCGAAGACCTTATTATTTTCTAGAATTATTTTGTTGATGTCATATTTTTGAAGTAGTCATTTGTATGCAGTTCACCTGGTAGGGGAAGTGTATTTCTCACTGGAATTAGTATATGCAGAAAACATCATCAATCATAGTCATCACAAAGCAATTAGGTACCTAATTGTGCATAGCACTGAGTCTGCTGCTGTAACAGAAAACTTCCTGGGCCTGCTGCCTACCCTCTTGGGGCTTGGAATCCAAGAAATCAGTAAAGACCGAAGAACTGTGAAGATAACAGGAACTCAAGGCTCAAGCAACTCTTTTGAAATATGGTTGCAGTGGAGGGGTAAGGGGGATTCAGAGGAAAGAAAATAACATGAAATAAGATGCTGAGATAGCATCAGGCTCAAGAAAGGACAAAAGGTAAAGTTGCTGAATTTAAATGACCTGGATTTTATTTTTTAAAATGTATAAAAATATCTGAAGAAAGGCTTCATTTTATATTTAACCAAAAAAAAAACTAAAAGTGCTTGTTTATTTTTGGGACTCAGCTTTTGCAAAGCTTGTGCCTTAATTTTTTTTTTCTCTGTAAAGCAGAATTTTTCATCATTTTAGTTTCCTTTCCATGTCAACGATGGCTTTTAATCCCTAATTTCCATCATAACCCCTCAGTGAAATGATTCCCACCATGTTTGAGTATATACATCTGGGGCTTATGTCAATTATTTTCATGCAGAAAGAGGGGAGATGGCTCCAGCTTTTCATAGGCATTTGTGAGTATTTTCAATCAATCATGCATTTATAATCCAACTGGGAAGATATGATTCAGACACAATAGCCCGTCTGCTTCAAGAGTCTGCTGTAAAATCAATCAGCTGGCCAAGTTATGCTATTTTTTTTTTTTTAACTTAGTTTGCTTTCTTTCTGGGAAGAAGAAAGAGAAAACGTCCAGAAACCAGCAGCAGCAGGTTCTGCCAAAATGGTATTCTTCTTATCTGTGCTGATTTCAAGGGGAGTGCAAAAGAATGTGTAATTGCTTCCCTCTCAAGCTGTTGGGATGGTGCCGGTCTCTCTGGCATTATCCACTTATTTGATCTAAGTAAGGACAAAAGCAGAAATAAATTAAAAATGCATTTTCCCAAAGGCTCCAAGGACATTATTCACACATGCTCCCTTGTACCAGTCTCTGCTAGTGGCATGTAAATATATAGTTAGGGAAACGCAGCTAAGGTCAAAAGCTCTCTTGGATATCCTTCTCCTGTCATTATATTTACCTTCTTACACACACATGGAAAGATATAGAGATAGCAGAGAAATTAACAGACACAACAGCACAACACTTTCTTTTCAATGTGGTGATTGGAGAAGGCTCATATATTTAGGCCACAAACGTCAAAATTGGAGTTTCTAAAAAAAAAAAAAGAAAAAGAAAAACTTCTGAATGTTAAGTGCTTTGCTTATTTAAAGAGTCATGTTACAAAACGATGGGATGGAGGAGAAGGTTTCCCAAACCAGGAGAGAGACAAATGGGAAGGTGGATCTGTTCTCATTTCGGCATTGGACAGAAGGCCGCCTTCTGGCCCACTGTCACTTCCTATCTGTTCAGGCTTCGCTTTGCTGCCCGCCCCCCAGATCAGATTCTGACTCATAGCAGAGACTCCCTCTTCTGATCCTACTTTTATCCCAGGCCTTTATCTTTTCTTTTCTCTTTCCTTAGACTCCTAGATTTCAGAGGAAGCTCAATGTCATCTCTCATATTGCGCTAAACCTTTTCAGAAATGTGACAATTACCAATATTTTTACATTTTCAGTAGTTGTCGATGTTTCTTAAATCTAGCGGTAAAGATGTTCTTCCAAATATCATATCTAATTTCCTTCTATTCTAATAAAAGCCATTGCTTTTTACTGTATTCTCAGTGGCAATGAAGCAATTGCTTTCCATCAGCTGCCAACATTTTCCAGTATAATTAATAAAGTCTATTTGGATTTTATTCATAGCCTTTATTTTTCAGTCATTTGAATGTATTCTTACTGCTAAATTTGGGTTATTTTTAGTTTTGCTGCATTTTTTGAATTTACGTTTTTCTCCTCTTTTGCCTATTCATCATTCAAAACCAGATCAAACATTCTTTCCATGAAGTCAGTGACTTACCACATCAGAAATATAGGTACTTTGAACTTGGTAAACACCATCATTCTTTATGCATACTTTTACAGAGTGTATGTGTGCATGTATGTGTGTGTGTGTGTGCTTGCATAATTTTCTGTCTATGAGACAATGAACTCCTCCAATGCAGAGATCCTGTATTATTTTATCTGTGTGCCTTCAGATACAAAATGTGGCAAACAGTAGATGTTCCATATATATCTGTTGAATGACCGTGTAGATGAATGAATGGACATGGTGCTGATGGCAGAAAAGTTCATGGTGTATACCTAGAGGTTATGATCAATGCAGGGCTGGGATGATGCTTCTCTTTGCACACCAGAAATGTACTTCACTGACTAGAAGATGTCTTACCTAGACTTAATGTCCAATATAAGGACTGCCATTTTGACTGGAAATGTGGGTCCACCACCTTGGGGTTTTTCAGCTTCAGAAAGCCAAGTACATTCACAATCTGCACTCTGTTATCATACTAACTCTGGGTGAAGGACACATGATCCATATGTCCCATCTGCCCGACACCTGATGAATGTTACTAGTATACGTGCACATAAGTGTTGATCAGTTAGTACCAATTTGATGGTGAGTACATGTGGTGCTTGTTTTTCCATTCTTGTGATACTTCACTTAGTACAATGGGCTCCAGCTCTATCCAGGATAATACAAAAGGTGCTAGATCACCATTGTTTTTGTGGCTGAGTAGAACTCCATGGTATACATTGACCACATTTTGTTAATCCTCTCATGTATTGATAGGCACTTGGGTTGTTTCCACATATTTGGAATTGCAAATTGTTTTCCTATAAACATTCTAGTGGAGATGTCTTTTTTATAGAATGTCTTTTTTTCCTTTGGGAAGATGCCCAGTAACAGAATTGCTGGATCAAATGGTAGTTCTACTTGTATCTCTTTGAGGTATCTCCATATTGCTTTCCACAGAGGTTGTACTAGTTTGCAGTCCCACCAGCAGTGTAGGAGTGTTCCTATCTCTCCACATACATGCCAACATTTGTTGTTTTGGGACTTTTTGATAAAGGCTGTTCTCACTGGAGATAAGTGATGTCTCATTGTGGTTTTGATTTGTATTTCCCTGATGATTAGAGATGTTGAGAATTTTTTCATATCTTTGTTGGTCATTATCTTCTTTTGAAAAGTTTTTGTTTATGTCCTTTGCTCACTTTTTGGTAGAGTTGTTTGATTTTTTCTTGCTGATTTTCCTGAGTTCTATATAGCTTCTAATTATCAGCACTTTATCGGATGGGTAGCATGCAAATATTTTCTCCCATTTTGTAGATTGTCTGCTCTCTTGATAGTTTCTTTGCTGTGTAGAAGCTTTTTTCTCTCTCTCTCTCTCTTTTTTTTTATTTCAGCCTATTATGGGGGTACAAATATTACAGTTATGTATATTGCCCATGCCCCCCTCCCCCCTCGAGGCAGAGCCTCAAGCATGACCATCCCCCATACGCTGCACATCTTACTCATTATTTTTGTATATACCCATCCCCTCTTCTCCCCTCCCACCCACCCAACACCCGCCCAACGAGTCCCATTTATTTATTATTACTGTTGCTGTGATTGCCTTTGGGGTCTTCTTCATAAATTCTTTGCCTAGGCCAATGTATGTAAGAATTTTCCCAACGTTTTCTTCCAGAAGTCTTACAGTTTCATGTCTTAGGTTTAAGTCTGTTATCCACTGTGAGTTGATTTTTGTGAGAGGTGAAAGTTGCGAGTCGTGTTTCATTCTTCTACATGTGGCTATCCAATTTTTCTAGCACCATTTATTGAATAAGGATTCTTTTCCCCAATGTATGTTTTTGTCTGCTTTGTCAAAGATTAGATGGCTATGTGAGGATGGTTTTATATCTAGGTTCTCAGTTCTGTTCCATTGGTCTGTGTCTCTGTTTTTGTGCGAGTACCATGCTGTTTTAGTTACCATAGCTTGAAGTCTGGTAAATTGATGCCTCTCAATTTGTTCTTTTTGTTTAAGTTTGCTTTTGCTATGCGGGATCTTCTCTGGTTCCATATGAAGTGTAGAATTATTTTTTCTAGATCTGCGAAAAATGATGTTGGGATTTTAATAGGGATTACATTGAATCTGTAGATCACTTTGGGCAGTATAGACATTTTAACAATGTTGATTCTGCTGACCCATGAGCGTGGTATGGTTTTCCACCTCTTGACATCCTCTGCTATTTCCTTTCTCAGTGTTTCATAGTTCTCCCTGTAGAGGTCTTTCACCTCCTAAGTGAAATATATTCCTAGGTATTTTCTTTTCTTTTTTGCTATAGTGAAGGATATTGAGTCTTTGATTTGGTTCTCAGTTTGTTGTTAGCATATAGGAATGCTACTGATTTCTGTACATTTTGATTTTAAAGATACTATTTAAATTCAGTAGAAATATTTCATATATGATCTAAAATTTGAACTACCAAACAAAAATATCACAAAGAATAGATTCTGTTTCACTGAATGAATGGAGACAAATGAAAAATAGTTAAAAATTCTAAGTGAGCCCAAAGAATGATTAAACTGAATAACTTAAGTTCTCTTTCTTTTGTCTTTGCAATCAGTACACTATCATTTTTCATTTCAAGTGTATTTTTTAAACAAAGGGATATATAGTATTTTAACATTAGAGACGCATACTGGACCAAATCAAGCAACAATGAGTCTGGAACATTAGAAACTTACTCTCCAAGTGAACTATGGGTGTTGGGACTGATTATATAATCAGGAGTTCTCCAAATCATCATCCATTTAGAATATAATTGTTATTAATAAAAATTTGTTAATTTGAAGCTTACATATAATATATTTTTTTTTTACGACAGAGTCTTGCTCTGTCACCCCAGGTAGAGTACAGTGGTGTCATGATTGCTCACTGCAACCTCGAACTCCTGGGCTCAAGCGATCCTCTTGCCTCAGCCTCCCAAATAGCTGCGAATACAGGTGTGCACCATGATGCCTGGCTAATTTTTCTATTTTTCATAGAGACAGGGTCTCACTCTTGCTCAGGCTAGTCTTGAACTCCTGAGCTCAAGCAATCCTCCAGCCTCAGGCTCCCAGAGTGTTAGGCTTATGGGTCTGAGCCACCATGACCAGCCCTTACATATATAATCTTAAACTCAACAATGTCTGCAGCAGGTGTTTAGAATTTTGACCAATACAATTTTTTTTTTTTTTGGTGCATGGAATATTTTATTACTGACATTGTTCATAATTGTAGGAAATTGAGGGAAAAAATTTTTTTCTGTCTCTTTAAACTTAGTCGTCTCTTCTCTACACCACAAAAGATTGTGGCTTTCTTCCATAACTCAGTGTCTTTATGAGCTGTGGAATGCACTCTGATATTCTTTCCTTGCCTAGGGTAGGATATACTCTGAAGAAGGGCCGGGATTGCTCAGGCATTGCTGCGGAGTGTGCTCTGGTGCTATTTACAGTCCTAATTAAATGGAGGATTATTAGAAATGGGAAAGCAGCTATAAATAGCTTGGGCCATTTTATCTGTTTCTTTGGTGTGTGCGAAGAGTGTGGCTGAGATTTTCCCTTGAAGTTCAGTTAACTCAGGATGTGTTCTGCTTTTGTTATTCTGCTTTGGCTGTAAAAAACAAAAAAAAATCTGATGCTGCTCAAAGTGAGGTAAAAAAAGAGGAATCACTCTCAGTCATTGTAGAATATGGACAGAAGGAAAGTGGAATGAAATAGAAGTGGGGAGGGGTGTGAGTGGTGATAAGAAAAAAACACAAAGGTCTAATCCTTTCTGACAATTTTTTCTGAAAACAACTATAAATAAATCTTATTTTCAGGTCTGTAAAAAATCAGTTCTCTTCACCCAGCCATAATGTGATCAACCAATTTGTTCAGAGAGCCGAGGGCTGAGGGCCAGAGCCCTCTCTCTCTGTGGTCCTGCTAGGACACCTTTTCCAGGGAGTGGGGATCTCCATTACTTTCCCCTCCTGCACAGTGGAGAGTGCAGAAATCAGCTCAGCTCTAGGGGCAAGGCTGTGACCCGAACTGAACTTGACCTTGGTATAATCACCTGGCCTTTGAAAATCCCTGATTTCCAATGTTGAGTTAGGATGTACTTTAGACACAGTATTCTAAATCTTAGCTTCTCTACTGCTTCTCTCACACCCATCTTTCCTCACCTCCAGCCTCTATTCTACAAGCTGCCACACTCATTTACTTGCTTCCGGCTTTGAGCCTCTCTCTTCAACAGCCTTCAGTATTTCTTGGTCACCTGTTTTAAATTTCCCAAATTCCTTAACTTGTGTTTATGACAACTCACTACCTTTTCTAGCCAACGTCACACCCAACTCTCTCTGGTTCTCCTTAGTTCAAAGGGGTTCTGGTCAAAGGGGTTTTATAGGCATTGCCCAAACTCATGGGGTGTTTTAGCCATTGACTCATTGTTTTTGTTCATGTCTTTGTTTTGTTGATGTATCATCCTTGTTTTTCTCATTTATCTTAATTGTATCTCAAGACTCAAGTTAAAGCGTAAGTCTTCCAGCTGTAAATTATTTTTTCCTTTACTCTAAACTCCTAAAACCTTAATGACTGAGCTTTCCATTCAGCAATAGCTAACTGGCTGGTTAGGTATTTTTATTTGTGTGGTTTTTTTCCCTTTGACAACAAATTTTAAACTCTTTTAGAATCATCATGTCATAGGATTATAACTAGCCTGCACCTGTATTGTGTTTTTAAGCATATGAAAGATTTTTTTTCAAATAGTCTAATTTGATCTCTAAAGCACCATTGTGAGAACATATTATATTATTCACATTTCATATATAGAGTAACAGAAACTCAAGCAAGGTTAAGTAATTTGTGCCAGATTACTAGGCTGGTCATTTTTAAATCCAGATTTGAAAATGCTAGACTTCTGACTTGTATGCTGTAGGATTCTTTTATAAGCCACGGCTGCTTTTATAATTTTTGTGTCTACCACAATGCCTGGCCCTGGTTTTGATCTTTACAAATTAATAATAATACTTGTTAACTGAAGGAAGGAAGAAATGGGTAAAAGAATAAGGGGATGAATGAATGGACAAATAACAATAACACTCTGTGTAACATTGAGTTTAATAATTCAGCAGAACTTCACAATGACATTTTCAGGGCACTGGCCAGGAACTTGAGAAATGAAACCATTTTGTTACTGGTACTTGTCTGTTTCAAAAACTGATAATAAAAGTCCATGCAAGATAGTTTTAGGTATATTTCAATTCGATAGCAAATGTTGTTTGAAAGCAAATCCACTGCATTTATAGAATGTTTTTCCTCCTCATTTGCACTTTAAGATACTGCATAAAAATCAAGTAAAACACAAAAAAATATAGTCTAATTTAAAGAGTGACACTGATCTCAACACAAAATACCTAGAGACAATAATTTCCCTCTAAATTCTCAAGTGGCTAAAAAGGGGACTATATAGACAAATTTTGAACAGGTGCTTCTCCAAGCTTCAGTTTTTCATCTAAAAATAGAGAAAAGAGTAGTACCTTCCTCCAAAAGTGGTGGAGATTGGTTGAGAGAGTCTATGTAGAGCCCTTAGAACAGTGCCTGGATATAGAAGAGCTAAGTAGTTTCTATTATCTTAACTAGAAAAAGAAAGGCATTTGCCCCCTTCATGCCAAGTAGTTTCTTTAGTGAATTTCACCTGATTTTTTCCCTATCCTTTTTTTTATTATTATTTTTGGCATTTGTTCTGAGCATGGTCTTCTTTATTCCAATAAATTTATATTTTGTCCATAATTAGTATGACTAAGGTCAAGAAAAATGTGCTTTGGTTGATGGAGGAAGAAGGTAGCCCCTAAATGCATAGCAACATCTGCAGAAGTGAACCCCTGCTCTCTGTGTGCACTCCTTCCCTCGTCCCTTCTTTTCTATGGACTTAAGGTTAGATTTGAGCCACTCTAGAAAATGACCATGTAGTCACTGTAGACAATTCATCTAAATCATTACAAGCTGTTTATGTCTGGAGAGAGGCAGCCCCTCTTGCAGTGATAATGACAGTTAGATGAGAGGATTACAGTGATTACATCTTTGGCATATACTATAAACAATGTCTGCTCCAATTCCATGAAGCCATAGACTTGCAATCAATTGCCTGGGGAAATAGATTTTGAAGTAGTACAGTTTCTAGTCATTACTATGTTATTTTTTTCCAGACCCTTATTTGTTTATTTAGGCCAGGGGACAATGGTAAGTTGTACACAGAGCTTAACTGTTTCCCTCAATGCAACCCCCACCCCTATCATCTTTTAATGGATTCAGCCAAGGTGAAATGTATGATGAATACAACCATGGCCAGGGGTGATGGGTAAGAAGAGCATTTGAGGAAAGGGGATATTATGTCAGTCCTCAAACTCAGATGAAATCTTCTAAGTGTATCCCAGAGACTGGATTTGTGAGTCTGGTAAAACAAACAAACAAAATGCCTACTCTTCCCAGATGGGGTTTATTTGCATGATTGCATAATACATGTGAGCTTTCATTTCTCAGCTGGAGGACCAGAAAGAAGAAACATAGGTGATTACAGGTGAAGAGAGAGCTGTGGATGAACATGGAGAAGGGTTAGAGAATGCAGGCAGAAGCTGATGGCAGCAACTGGACGAGTACCCTTGTGTGACTGTGACAATAACACTGTGACCCTGAGTCCTCAATGACAGTGTCTTATACAGATGGAGAAAAGGGACTATTTTCTCTACAACCCCACTACCGATAGTGGTACAACGTTAGTGTCCGAGGGGCACAGCTTAACACATGAAGATGACTGCCTGGCTTTGAGTGACAATAGAAGAGCCTACAGGATGGATAGGAGCAAGGTCCTCGATGAGATTGTGCACAGAAGAGGGAGTGGTGAGCTCCCCAGCAAGCAAAGTAATTCAGCAAAAGGATGAATGAATATGAAAAAGAGAACATGTAGCTTCCCAGACAAACATGAGGAAGAATTAGAATTATAGCTAAAGTCATGTAGCTGGGATGTTCTGTTTACATTTGAGACTAAAACAGGCAAAGCAATCAAAGTCCTTTCTGTTATAATTAAGAGTAACTTTTAAGTGCCAGAGACTAGAGGGCAGATGCAGCACTCTAAGAGAATGGGCTGTTCAAATCTTAATAAATGTGTTGCATTTATCATATGAGTGCAGTATGACAAATGATCTCTTTTGTGTTAGAATCTGCCCAAAGAAGTTGTGTTAATTTTAGTCAGACTCATCCACAACATCAGGATGAGTTTGGTCAAACAAAAGAAATTTAGTTGAACGATAACCAAAAAGACCCTTATCCTCACCTTGTCTTCTAGACCTCTGGGAAAGTCATGCCCAAGGTATTAGCTGGAAGGGCATGCTACTTTCTGGAAGGATAGTGTCATAGCCTGAAAAAGTAAAGGTGACATCTCTGTGAGAACTGTAATGAAAATTGAATAACTCTAATCAAGTGGAAAGGGACTGAATGGACGTATAATGTTCTTTTTAGTTTTTGGAAGACATTTGATAACACTATCTGGATATAGTGCAGGACTTCCTTTTCAGTAGAATTCTCTTAAAGATGCATTATGAGTGGACAGCAAATTGCTACTGACTTATTAGTGTGCACACACCACTGATTTCCCTGTGTCTTAGCTGTGCATGCACATTGGTTTTACAGCAGATGAAGGCCAAGCTTGTGGCTTAGCATATGGTGCTCCTTCAAATAAGCACAACTGTCTGCCTCTCTGCTTATCTAATCATAGCAACAGAGAAATTGACTTTTCATTTTTCTTTTCCCCAGGCCCTGGGAGATGTGTGTGCCAAATACTTGGCATTCTTTGTAATAGAGTCAATCATATTTAGGATTCCAAATTAAAGTACATTGCCAGCTAGGGCATGTAGTGTTTTATATTATTTGTTTGAACAAATATAATATAACTTTAAAACAGCAAAATAAAAGAAATAAGGTCATATTTTCATATGGAATAGTCTTGTAGAGTTTTATTTTATCAAAATGTTGGATAAAATGAGAATGCAAAACATGTTAAATATAAAGATTTATCTGAAATTTGGTTCTTTTAAGTTAACAATTTAGTTTTGTAATTTTTTGTTTTGTTTTGAAATGCCCATTGTAGAATGATAGAGATGGTCAGATGTTGGGTGGGAGGTTTATTGAAAATCAACTATGGAAAAATATGGTAGAATCAGTCATTCTGTTGACTTTGTCCTTAAAATCTGATTTGGCCTGGTTTTCAGTGGTAGTTAATGTTTCACAGGGAAACAAAAATGTTTTCTGTTTGAATTCATTAAAAATCTATTGATATACTTTAGAGATAAAAAAAATCCTTAATAAATAAAACAGGCTTTTATTTGGGATATGGCATTCTACTGTCCTCACAATCTCTAATGAGTAAGAGCCATTATCCACTCAAACATTAGAGCTTAGGCTGCAAGAATTCCCAGGGACTGCATTTCCTCATTTATAATGAGAGGGGGCATAATTGAATGATCCATGAACTTACATAATTCATTGAAGATTCTAGTAGTTAATGGCAGAGCCTAGGCTAGAACTTAGTTTACATATTCACAAAACAACAACAAAAATACAAACTGATCTACTTAGTAGTGTAAAATATTGGTGGGGTGCAGAATAGGAAAAGGTATTTAAGAAAAATTGTTCACTAACATGGAGTTCTCTTTTTTAATCCTAAACCTCTGTCCAAGATTCTAACCTTCCTTTCCATCTGTTTCTTCTTATGCCTTCTCAGTCTGTGGACGTGGTGGAAAGATGCATCTAGAACATATCTTGATTTGGTTTGAGTGTACAATGCCAACAGACTCTACTTTCACAGCTCTTGAAATTCTATGGGCATTTAAGATCTAGTCTGACATAGTTCTTTGAAAGAGAGTATTACTGAAATTCTTTTTCATCCAAGATTTTTGTGACCATTTTATTCATTGCTACCTTTTTTTATACCAATAGTAGCTATTCATATACATTCCTGTACTTTAGTTTCTTTGTCACTGAGTAACTAGTTCTTCAGATTATTAGCCTAATAATAGTAGTTTCAGGTTGCATTAAGCTACTATTTCATTATCATCACTAGACCCAGGTAAATCTGCTAGTCACTAAATACTGATGATTCCCATTTTTGTCAATGGCTTCAACCACTGATTACCATTTTAGCACTGTTCCCTGCTCACCACGTTTGAGCCTATTCTACATTTTCCTCTGAGAATGGTCGCGCCAGACTTTTTCATCCAGAGCCATTTTTAAAGCCTCTACTATCCTCACTACAGAATGCGGCAACATTTCATCGGCAGTGAAATCAGTTAAGTGGCATATAGAAGGCTTTAGTTCCCACTGAATAAAACGTGTTATGCCAACTTAAGTCATTGCTCTTTTTAAACACTAAAGTTGGATAAATTGTTTTGTAAGACAATTTTGCCACCTTTCGTGTCTCTTCCCTTGGCTTCTTCTTGGAAAGCTTTTATTTCAGCTTTTACTGTGAGATCTTTGTCATTTTCACCGCACGCTTCCGTCAAGGAAGCCTTTGGATCACTGCCACGATGCGTCTTTGCTGGACGTTTCTTTCAAGGGCTGTCAACACTTCTCTTAATTGCACGGCTTACACATCAGGCTAGCAATGTGTTAAAGTTAGATGGCAACTATATTTAAGAAAAATATGTAAATTTTTATGCTTTCAAACACACATTCAGCCATGCATGTATAGATTTCAAAAAGAGAGCAAGAAAGAGAAGGGAGAGAGAAATCTGTGTATGTAAATGGAAGAGCTGAGGTGGAAATGTTTTGTGTGTGAGTCTCCAATTTCTGGGCTAAGATGTCTCACATGTATATATGTATAATACTTATGCATATGCATGCATACTGCCCTTCCAACACCAGCAAATCTCGGTGAGCAGGAATCAGTAGATTCCAATGGTAGGACCTGGAACTTCAATGTCTTTAATTTTAAATGTTCATCTGTTTTCATTTATAGATATTGTGACACTCACTTTAAGAGGTGATCTGAGTTTGAATTCCTCAAATTGCATTTGCATTCGACTTCTTCTTAGTTGGCCTTTGATTTCCAGTTTCTCTTTGAGCACTAAAGTTCTTAGATGATATATATCTAGCTGGGTGACATGGGTGATTTATAATCACCTCATAGTCATCCTCAAATATAATTATAGGCCATTTCAGATTCATCTAAAAAAAAGTCACCTGTCAAAGTGTCAGTTCTGAGCAATTTTTATGCTTTGCCCATTCTATTATAGAAGTGGCCTTTGCCTGCAAGTAACTTGTTCCTGAACTTGTGGTCTATGTGACTAGTGTACCTTCATAAATCAAAATATTGTTAAGCTCATACAAATGACTATAATACAGGTATCTTAGAATTACACTTTGGTCTTGCTTAATCTGTCCCAAGAGTCAAAGGGTAGTTTTTCATGTTAATAGCCCCTCAGAACCCACTTGTGAACTTAAAGGCCAACTGTACCCTGTTGGTTTCTTATCAAGAAAAAAAAAGTGTCTGCTGTTTGAACTAAATTGACAGTTTTTGCTGATGAGCCATGAGAAAGATTACATTTTGTCTTGCTCTTCAATTGTTCCTGAGGCTCTATGTAATAGAATTTTATTTGTGTCAGTAAAGTTGACAGCCCTGAGTCAGAAGACCACGGGGAGATGAGAGGTTGATTAAGAAGCAACACGTTGACCATGGTTTAAGTACGTAACAAATGAACTGAGAGGGGAGATCCTGGCCCTACGTTTGTCTATCCATGAACTCATTGTTAGCAAATAAGCTTTGGATTTTCATTCCTTTACTTACTCGGTAATAGCATTCATAATTGTGGCATTATCTCTGGGAAATTTTTATTTTTATCTAAGGTTTATTCAATTTTATTCCAGTCGTGTAGGCCCCAAGATATTGTTTCTTTAGGAAATATAATTAGAAATATTCAAAATAATGAATATTTAAGAGAGAATGGGGAATAGGATAATGAAGATAAAGAATTAAATAAGGAAGAGATGGATAGTAAGCGAAAAGTAAGTATAATCGATTTGGAATATATTTTATCAAAAATTGCTTTTTAAGTGGCACTTTCTCTTGCTGCAGAAGACATTATTGAACAAAAAACAAGCTCAGTGCAATTCAATTTAAATTTATCACTCTATTATTTTAATATATTTACTCAGGGTTAACAACTCATTAAGCACCAAATTGCTCACTCTTAATGAGTCTCTGATGCTAAAATCGAGCTGACTTAAATTTTACTGTAAAATAACAACAGTGCTATTGCATAAAAATGTAATAAAAATTAAGTAAATGCCATTGAATGGCTGTGAACTAGAAAAAAGATTTGTGGCATGAAATATAAAATATAGACATTTGGCTTGCAGAAACATGACTAATAGTTTTTATAGCCAAAACATGATAGGCCTGCTTTTGCTTTGCTTAGTGGAGTCTATAAAACCTGGAATCATGTGTATTTTATTTGTACATTACATAGTTTCTATAATAAGAGAGTTCTTGAATCTATTAAGAATATCAACATGTCGAATGCATTAGGTCCCACCAGACTATAACTGCTGTCAAGGTTATGACAGCACTAGTCAATACTGGGTTGATTTTCAGAAATTAGCACCCTTTATGTTAGCCAGTTATTTCTGGGACATGCTTGGAGAGTCTGTCACATGTACCCATAAACCAGTCAAACATCTTTAGGTATCATATGGTATCCAAATTAGTTTTTTTGCCCTTCTCCATCACCAAGTTGACAATAAAGCATTGGCCTCAAGTCTGCGGCATAGGCCCCACCAGGAAAACCATCCATCATGGGAACCACCTATGCCTCTGGGGCAGGAGCTCATTTCTCCCCAATCTCCTGCAACATTCTGTATGTCAGGGCAATGCTGAGTTCCCCACCAAGGTGGAGTTCATGGCCTCTTTCTCAGCTCTATGCTGTGGAGTGTCACCTGGGCTAAGAAGTTCTGCTTGTGCCTCAGATCTTAAGACTTTCTCTTGAATTTCCATTGTTCTGTCAGCTTTGCCTATAACCTGTCTTGCAAGTCCTCCCTTCCCCTACATCTTTCTAAGGTCTCTTAAAGCCGTAGCTCCAACAAAACCTCCTTCCTTCTCTCTTCCAAACAAATTTCCTGTAAATATCAATAGAGTAAACAGATATAGTGGTAGCTGGGGAAGGACAAAGGACATTGAGCTAATATTTTCACTAACAGCATTGGGCACTTGCACTGTCAACCGAGAAGAGTCTTGTTATAAATTTATTCACACTGTCCATGGCTTTGGGCAACATTTAGATGAAAAATATGAAATATATACTATTTATGTGTCTGGATATGAAACATAGTATTCATGTAACAAGATATGAAATCTAAAGGCATTCACCTTTATTTCTTGTTTTTGCTTTGTTTTGTTTGTTCTATGAAGGCTCATCATTCAATCACCATGTCTTCAGTGAAATCAACATTTAAGAATTATGGTTATTATTAATTCACTCTGATTCGAACCATGACCCTATATTTTATGCCTGTCAATAAGCAACTCTGTCTTGGGATTTTCTTACATTGTTTTAAAACAATACGCATAAAAATATTTTCTGTTCTATCTTGGTCTACATCTTAATATTTTCACCAAATCACAATTGCCAGGAAAATACAAAGTGAAGTTTAAGTTAAAAAAATCTCCACATAAGAATTTGAAAAATTAACCTCTTTAATTGATTTTAAGATAGATGATTTATTAGTCTAAATTTGAGCATCAAATACAATCTATATGCTAAGTTTAAGAACACTGTAATTTTCATGTTTCTTTTAGTTCAATACAATTTATGTATTTATTATGAGTTTTTCTGTTTCTTTTTATTGTAACAACTTTCTAGATGCTGAAATTGTAACTCAATATTTTAAGAATTCAGTAATAATAGGGTTTCCATTTCTGCATGATGGATGTTCTCTAGTTTACTGTTCCTCTTGCTTCTGTATAAGTTAACTCTTTTGGCACACAATCATTTTCATGATAGACCCAATTTCTTACATTGGAATTAATTTTGATGTTTGGATAGAGCTATGATTTGCTTTGATCTTAATTTTTATTTATTGAAGTATAATTTACATGGAATGAAAAGCTCAGATCTTAAGTTTACTATTCAATGAGTTTTTACAAATACATGCAATTGTGGATTCCACATCCCTATAACAAGACAGGGAACTTTTCAATCTCTTCTAATACCCTCTGAAAATTCCCTCAAACCCATCCCAGTTCTCCTTCCCTCCAAGCAATCCCTGAACTGATTTCTGTCACCATACTTTACTTTTCTTTTTTAATTTATATTTTTATTTTAGCATATGATGGGGGTACAAATATTATGGTTACGTATATTGCCCATGCCCCCCCTCCCCCCTCGAGGCAGAGCCTCAAGCATGACCATCCCCTAAACGTTGCATCTCACTCATTATGTTCGTATATACCCATCACCTCCTCCCCCCTCCCACCCGCCCAATACCAGACAAATGTTATTCCTATGTGTCCACTTAGGTGTTGATCCATTAATACCAATTTGCTGGTGAGTACATGTGGGGCTTGTTTTTCCATTCTTGAGATACTTCACTTAGTAGAATGGGTTCCAGCTGTATCCAGGAATATACAAGAGGTGCTATATCACCATTGTTTCTTAAAGCTGAATAGTACTCCATGGTATACATATACCACATTTTGTTAA
>CAUYPO010024751.1:0-10975 GCA_963574435.1 Cheirogaleus major | reverse complement strand
ATTGACTCTGTAGGTCACTTTGGGTAATATAGACATTTAAACAATGTTGATTCTGCCAACCCATGAAAATGATATGATCTTCCACCAGTTTACATCATGCATCTGCTATTTCCTTCTTCAGTGTTTCATAGTTCTCCCTGTAGAGGTCTTTTACTTCCTTAGATAAATATATTCCTAGGTACTTTATTTTCTTTGTCGCTATTTTGAAGGAAATTGAGTCTTTGATTTGGTTCTCACTTTGACTGTTGTTGACGTATATGAATGTCTCTGATTTGTGTGTATTGATTTTGTATCCTGAGACTTTACTGAGTTCATTTATCAATTCCAGGAGTCTCTTGGTTGAATACTTGGGGTTTTCAGGGTATAATATGATATCATCAGCAAAGAGTGAGAGTTTGATCTCTTCTGCTCACATTTGTACACCCTTAATTCCGCTCTCTTGTCTGATTGCTGTAGCAAGGACTTCCAGCACTATGTTGAATAGAAGTGGAGATAGTGGGCAACCTGGCCTTGTTCCACTTATAAGTAGGAATGCTTTCAATTTTTCCCCATTCAGTATAATGTTGGGTGTTGGTTTGTCATATATGGCTTGTATCATTTTTAGGTAATCCCCTTCTATGCCTAAAATGTTAAGTGTTCTTATCATAAGAGGGTGTTGAATTTTGTCAAATGCTTTTTATGTGTCTATTATTAGGATAATATGGTCTTATTTTTGCTTCTGTTTATATAGTGAATTACATTTATAGATTTGTGTATGTTGAAATTTTTCACAGATATAGAAAAAATAATTTTACACTTCTTATCGAACCAGAGAAGACCCTGTATAGAAAAAGCACTCTTAGGCAATAAAAACAAAATCGGAGTTATCAATTTACCAGACTTCAAACTATACTACAACATTATAGTAATTAAAACAGGTAGTAACTGGCACAAGAACAGGGACATTGACAAGTGGAAGAAAACAGAAAACCCAGATATAATACCATCCTCATATAGCCATCTAATATTTGACAAAGCAGACAAAAACATACACTGGGGAAAAAAAGCCTTATTCAATAAATGGTGCTGGGAAAACTGGATAGACACATGTAGAAGATTGAAACAGGACCCATATCATTCACTTCTCACAAAAATCAACACACGCTGGGTAACAAACTTGAAACTTAGGTGTGAAACTATTAGAATTCTAGAGGAAACCATTGGAAATACTCTTCTCAACATTGGCCTAGGCAAAGAATTTATGAAGACCCCAAAGGCAATCACAGCAGCAACAAAAATAAATGAATGGGACCTGATCAAATTAAAAAGCTTCTGCACAACCAAAGAAACTGTCAAGAGAGCAAACAGACAACCCACAGAATGGGAGAAAATTTTTGCAATCTACAAATTCGATAAAGGGCTGAAAACCATGATCTATTGAGAACTCAGGAAAATCAGCAAGGAAAAATCAAACAACCCTATCAAAAAGTGGGCAAAGGACATAAACAGAAATTTTTCAAAAGAAGACAGAATAATGGCTAACAAATATATGAAAAAATGATCAACATCTCTAATCATCAGGGAAATGCAAATCAAAACTGCAATGAGATATCAGTTATCTCCAGTAACAACGGCCTTTATCATAAAGTCCCCAAACAATAAATGTTGGCGTGGATGTGGAGAGATAGGAACAATCCTACACTGTTGGTGGGACTGCAAACTAGTTCAACCTCTGTGAAAAGCAATATCGAGATACCTTAAAGCGATACAAGTAGATCTACCATTTGATCCCACAATCCCACTACTTGTCATCTACCAAAAAGATAAAATGAAACTCTACAAAAAAGACACCTGCACTCGAATGTTTGTAGCAGCACATTTCACAATTGCAAAGATGTGGTAACATCCCAAGTGCCCATCAATACACGACTGGATTAATATAATGTGGTATACGTATATGATGGAGTACTATCCAGCTTTAAGGAACAATGGTGATATAGCATCTCTTGTATTTTCATAGATAGTGCTGGAATCCATTCTACTAAGTGAAGTATCCCAAGAATGGAAAAACAAGTACCACATGTACTCACCAGCAAATTGGTATTAACGTATCAACACCTAAGCGGACATATAGGAATAATATTTTTCTGATGTCGGGCAGGTGGGAGGGGGGAGGAGGGATTGGGTATTTACATACATAGTGAGTGCAATGCACACTGTCTGGGGGATGGACACGCTTGAAGCTCTGACTTGAGGGTGAAGGGGAGGCAAGGTCAATGTATGTAACCTTAACGTTTGTACCCCCATAATATGCTGGAAAAAATGTTAAGTGAACAACAACAAAAAATCAATTAATCGTATTACAAAATGTTCA
Source organism: Cheirogaleus major (assembly GCA_963574435.1). Taxonomy (NCBI): domain Eukaryota; kingdom Metazoa; phylum Chordata; class Mammalia; order Primates; family Cheirogaleidae; genus Cheirogaleus; species Cheirogaleus major. Next base: position 8,622 of record CAUYPO010024751.1, on the reverse strand, counting down.
AAATTCTGTTCACAAATAGGAGGAAAATGGATAGAAGAAGGAAGTCAAAATGATTTAAAGAACTATATCTAGGAGCTATGATGTTAGCAGAGTGTTTAAGAAATGCAAATAAAAATATTTCAATTAATTCAATTGTTGACTGTATGGTCTATATTTTTTGACAATAATACTTCTTTTAGATAGAAGCAAAGGAACATAGGGGACATCCAAGATGATCGATCTCTCTCCCTCTCTCAAGCACACACACACACACATTTATAAATATTATATATAAATCTAAATAAATGTATATCTCTATCTACTTTATCTATATCTATAATCTATCTATCAATTCATTCATCTTTTCATTTATTTACAATGAATCAGGGGCTGTTCTTCAATCCCTTTAAGTGGATTGGCCCAGTTGGCCCTCACAAAGCCCCTCTGAGGTTGTTTAATTTCTCCATTGTTTAGTTAATAAAACTGAGGTATAAATTGTTCAATATTGCTTTTTATTATGATATTGGAAGGTCTACCCAATATTTATACAAGCTCTTAGCATCAATAATACATAATAAAATTTTTCTGTAGCTTTAATTGTGTAATGTTTTTCAAATTTTGCCATTTATACAATACTTACTTTTTTCAAAACATGAAATTTTCAATTTTTTCTCTATTCTATACCTGGTCAAATATTATTTAGATTACCTTTATGATCTCTATTTTCCAAAACTCATTTGTGGAATTAGTATAGTAGGAAAATTCAGGGAAATTAGTTCTTTGAAAAATGTTTTCAATTTCTTCCATAGTTATTGGCTATTTCATTGTTTTAAGTTTTCTTTATCACCATGAATCAATTTTTGTAATTTATATTTTACTAGAAAGTCATTTAATCCAGAATTTAAAATTCATTTGCATAAAATTTGTGCAAATTATTTTGTTGTACTTAAAACATTATTAGTATCTAAAATTAATTTCTCCATGTAATTTTTAATTTTCTATATTTTTGATTTCTCAGTTATGTGCTGATTATGTTAGCTAATGATCCTCTCAATTTTTTCACATGACAAACTCTTGGAAGTATTTAATTGCTGTGCTATTTTTTCAGTTTTCACAATCATTTATTTTTGATTTTCTATTATTAATAATTTATTTTTATTTTACATTGGTTCACTTGTGTTTTTAGTTATTGAATTCACTTTAATTTTATATACTTATTGCATATTTTCATTATTTTAAAATTAATGGTGTAAATTTTTATGACAATGTATATTCTGAGAAAGCTTTGGCATAATACTGCGATATATTTTCTTTTTCTTATCTCCATTTTCCAGATATTTTGCAATTTTAATTTTAATTTTCTATGGGACACAAGAACTATATAGAAAATAGGTTGTATTTGTTGTTCCTAGTAAAGTGCACATCATTATTTTTTGTCTGTTTTCATCTTTCTTATAACTTACCAGTTTTATAGCTCTGTGCTTAGAAAATCTGACTTGCATATATTCTACTTTGGGGAATTTGCCAAGGTTTTGTCCATACCTTAATGTGGAACACATGGATGATTCATGAAAAGTTTATTGTTGGATTGCAGAGTAATTCTCTGCATTGTTGTTTTTTGCCTGTTTCATTTTTCATGAGCTAACAACACACGGATTAAGTCTCAATAACTAAAATATTTCCATTTCTCCACATTTTAATCCTAAAAGGTTGGTCTATGAATTTTGATGCCTTGGTATTCGTGCATAAAGTTTCAGAGCAGCAAGCTCTTCATTTTGGATTATAACCATTTTTTATTATAAAGTATCTCTTTTTACAATCTCATTAAATTATTTCTTTTAAATTTATCAGCACCCATGTGTGCATGGGTGCTGTCCTTCCTTCTTTTCAAACTCTCTGAGTTAATTTACTTTTTCTATTTTTTTTTTGCATTACCAAGGGCTTATAATGTTCATTTTCACATTAATACATTAAATTGTGTTATTATATTTCCATTATAAAATCTATTAATAATTTAAATCAATTAATTATCATATTTTGCTCTTCATATCAACTCCTCTATTAATGAGTTATTTATTTTATTAATTCCTTAATGAGCTTGATTTTGTCAGGGGTAGTAATTATTTAGTGTCGCTCCCTTTGTACTTTTCTTAAACTGACAAGTGAAAATTGAATATATTTATTGTGTACGATATGTTGTTTTGAAATATGTATACATTCTGAAACAGCTAATTAGAGCCTGTATACATTACCTCCCATATAGTTTTTGGTGGTGAGAACACTTAAAATCTACACTCTTGGTAATTTATAAGAATACAATACACTTTCATTAACTATAATCAACATATTGTATGAATGATCTCTTGAAATTATTTGTCACATTTAATTGAAAATTTATGTCCTTTGACCAACATTTCTCCTATAACCTCATCCTCTATACTCTGGTAACAATATTTTACTCTCTACTTCTGTAAGTTCAAGATTATTGCACTCAACATACAAGGGAAATTATGCAGTATTTGCCTTTCTAACACTTTTATATTTTGATGAGGTTTCATGAGTTATAAAATGCTGGAGCCTCAATCATGAAAACAACAAAAATAAACAAATGGTACCTGATCAAATTAAAAAGCTTCTGTACAGTCAAGGAAACTATCACGAGAGCAAAAAGACAACCTACAGAATGGGAGAAAATATTTGCATGTTAAACATCCAATAAATGGCTGATAACTAGAATCTATATGAAACTTAGGAAAATCAGCAAGAAAAACTCAAACAACCCTATCAAAGAGTGGGCAAAGGATAAAAACAGAAACTTTTCAAAAGAAGATAGACTAATGGCTAACAAACTATGAAAAAAATGCTCAACATCTCTAATCATCAGGGAAATGCAAATCAAAACCACAATGAGATATCCCTTATCTCCAGTGAGAATAGCCTTTATCAAAAAGTTCAAAAACAATAAATGCTGGCTTGGATGTGGAGAGACAGGAACACTCTTACACTGCTGATGGGACTCCAAACTAGTTCAAATTCTATGGAAAGGAACGTGGAGACACCTCAAAGACCTACAAGTAGAACTACCCTTTGATCCAGCAATCCCATTACTGGGCATCTAACTAAAAGAAAAGACATTCCTATAAAAAATACATCTGCCCTAGAATGTCTATAGCAGCACAATTCACAATTACAAAGATGTGGAAACAACCCAAGTGCCCATCAATACATGAGTGGATTAATAAAATCTGGGAAATGTATACGATGTAGGTCTACTCAGCCACAAAAAACAATGGTGATATAGCACCTATTGTATTTTCTTGGTTAGAGCTGGAACCCATTCTACTAAGTGAAGTATCCCAAGAATGGACAAACAAGCACTACATGCACTCACCATCAAATTACTATTAACTAATCAAACCTAAGTGCACATATAGTGATAACATTCATCGGGTGTCGGGCAGATGGGAGAGGGGAGGAGGGGATGAGTGTATACACACCTAATGTGTGCAGTGCACACTGTCTGAAAGATGGACACCCTTGAAGCTCTGACTCAGGTGGGGCATGGGCAATATACATAAACTAAACATTTGTATCTCCATACTATGCTGAAATTAAAAAAAATAAAAGACTGATGAGCAAGCCTCTAAAAGAAGAGGCCTTCATAGTTATATCTTTCATCACTGTGGTCCCCAATACCACCCCCCACTACCCAACTGCAGACCCGTACCTGGCTGCACAGCAGGAGGTAAGTGAGAAGATCTATCTGTATTTACAGCTGCTACCATTGCTCACTATTTGCGCCACCTTTCTCCCCAGGTCCATGGAAAAATTGTCTTCCATGAAACCTGGCCCTAGTGCCAGAAAAATTCAGGGACCACAGTAGATGCCTGTTGTGCTTTGAAATCCTAAGAAATAAATCCCAAATCACTGTGTAAAAAAATAAAATTATGGAGCCTCATATCTTTCTTTTCTCCAAAGAACTCAGCATGCATTGTTTCATTGGTCTCTGGTATTAAATATTCCTGTGGAAAGCACTTATACTAGACTAATGTATCCCCTTGCTTAAGTGGTCTACTATTGTCCCTGCATACACATCTATAGGATTATTTACATGTTTATTTCTTTGTTTTCTTTTATTTCAGAATATTATGGGGGTACACATGTTTTGGTTACATAATTTGCTTTTGTACACTTTGAGTCAAAGTTATAAGTGTGCCCTTCACCCAGATAGTGTCCATTGTACTTGTTAAATGCGAATTTACTAATCACCTCCTCCCCCTCCCACCTCTTTTCTGTTGAGTTTCACTTCCATATGTGTACATAAGTGTTGATTGATTGGTTCAAATTTAGTATTGACTATGTGTGTTGTTTGTTTTTCCATTGTTGTGATACTTCAGTCAGAATAATGGTTTCCACTTCCATACAAGTTGTTACAAAAGATATTAGATCACCATTTTTGGCTCATTAGTACTCCATGGTATGCATATGCGACATTTTATCAATCCACTCACATATTGATGGGCACTTGGGTTGTTTCCACATCTTTGCCATCTAAAATTATACACCTATAAATATTCAAGGCAATTGTATTTTTCATAAAATGCCAGTTTTTTTCTTTTGGGTAAATACTTAGTAGTGGGATTGCAGGATGAAATGGTAATTCTACTTTTAGTTTTTGGAGGTATCTCCACACTAACTTCCCTAGAGGTTGTACTAGTTTGCATTTCACCAACAGTGTATAAATGTTCCTTTCTCTCTGTATCCACATCAGCAACTGCTGTTTTGGGATTTTTTGATGAAAGCCATTCTCACTGGAGTTAGGTTATATCTCATTGTGCTTTTGAAAAGAAAGGACTCCAAAAGATGGTGGTTAAGAAAAACCACCAGCCAGAGTGTCTCTGCAAAAAAGACAGATTTTAGAGGAAAGTTAAAAGAATAAACAGACAAACTTACATCAGACAAGGGTCAGAAGGAAGAGTACCTGAGACTACAGGAGACTCCATGGGAAGAAGCTATGGAGGAGAATTAGAAGGAGAAAGCCCCTGAGAGGGTTGGAGACCAGCAACAAGAGTAGGTGGAGCAGTTAACTTTCCCCTCTCTTGCATCTTAGACTGCTGGTGGGCTCCCAGGCAGTTGGAGAGACCTGCTAACAACAGCCCAGAGAAGGCTGCTGACAGTGAGTGGTGAGCCTCTTGTGGACAGGGCACTAGGCTCCCAGCTCCCTTGGGGCACCTCCACACGCACAGACCCGAGCTGATTGGCAAGGGCAATATTGCTCCATTCTCCGCCCCCTTCCCTACCTGCAGCTTCCAAGAGAGATAATTTAGCCACCACCCAGAGGCATCTCCAGGGAAGAGGATCTTTCCTTTTCAGGCCCTACAGCAGACTGAGGGATCCTCAGAATGTGAGCTCCCTACCCACCAGCCTTACCAGGTGTTGCTGGCCTGGTGACTCCAGGAGAATAGGGCAGATACTGAGACAGAGAGACATCAATGCAGCTTGGGCACCCTGTGAGTGAGTTAGGAACTGCACTTGTCTCCCTGGCAGGGTCAGAGATCAAACTCCAGGGCCCAGAGGTCAGACCTGCAGACCAGTTCCCCATACACCCAGGTCTCCATAGCATTGCCTGGGGGCACAAAAGGAATATTTATGAATGAGCATACTAAGGTGTGTGGGCCTTCAGGGGCAGACAGCATGCTTGAGGGGCAACCCTCCTCACATGGGAAGGACTTGTTCCCACCCAATCCTGTGCAGGGTACCTCCTAGCCAGCATCACAGCCAGGGGATACACGCTGGCGTAAGGTCCTGCTTGCTGGCAGAGGCCCAGGAGAAGCCGTGGAGTGGGGGAGAGTGGAAAGGAGGGATGCTTGCTCCAGACTGCAGGTGCAGACAGCCCAACTCCCACTGTAGACTTTCTGGCTGAGTGGGGCCATTCCAGTCCCTCATTGACAGCTTTGCCCAGAAGCAGAGAACAGATCTTTGACCCCTGCTAACAGCATTTGTGTTGCTTGAGGGCAGGCTTACCCAACCCATCTCCAACCAGCCTCACTCCCAGATCTGTGCCCACTGAGGTGGAGAATAAGGACGCACCTGGATTTCCCAAGGCCCCACCCACTATGTGAGGCACAAGAGTGCCTCTCAAGAGGAAAAAGAGCTGGTTACAGTGCCCAAAAATAAGACATTAGCCGGCTCCTCCCAGCAAACACCAGCTACTGACAGGGAGGTCATTCTGCACACACTTTTACTGCATCTACTTCCTCATCATACAGGGTGTGGTCAAATCTAACCCAGAAACACCACCTACTGGCTCAGAGACTAAGCAGGAAGTGTCATTATTCAAACAAAAATCTAAAGATAAGAAGCAACCACTGATCCAGATTGGAAGGAATCAGCGAAAGAACTCTGGAAGTATGAAGAATCAAACGGAAAGCATGCCCCCAAAGAGGAACACTAGCTCTCTAGCAATGGACATTCATCAAAGTCAGAACACTATAATGACAGAAGAAGAATTTTGAACATGGATTGTGAGAAAACTCAAGGACATGGAAGAAAACATGGATAACAAACACAAAGAAACCACACACAAAAAAAATCCAGGATGTGGAAGAAATATTTTACTAAAGAAATTGAAATATTAAAGATAAATCAAAGCGAACTCCTGGAAATGAAGAATCTATTCAGGGAACTACAAAACATAGTGGAAAGCCTCAAGAAGAGGGTAGATCAAACAGAAGAAAGAATGTCAGAGATTGAAGATAACACCTTCCAATTAAATAAGTCAATAAAAAAGATAGAGCAGAGAAATATGAGAAAAGAGCAAAGCCTACAAGAAATGTGGGATTATGAGAATAAAGCTAATGTGAGGGTTATGGGGATTTTTGAAGGGGAAGAAGAAAAAATGTAAGGGTTGGATAAGCTATTGGAAGATATAATAGAGTAAAATTTCCAAGGACTTGCTATAAACCTAGATATCCAAGTAAAAGAAGTTCAAAGGACCCATGGGAGATTCAATGCAAACAGGAAGACACCATGACATGCAGTCCTCAGACTGACAAAATATCAACTAAAGAGGCCCTTCTACCACCTGTAAGGCGAAAGAGTCAAGAAACATGCAAAGGTAAGTTAATCTGAATAATGCCAAAATTCTGAACTGTTACGTCACAAGCAAGGAGAGACTGGGGCCACATTCTCACTCTTCTGAAACAGGGTAGTGCCCAGGTTAGAATCTTGTACCCTGCAACACTAAGTTTTGTATATGAAGGAGAAATAAAGACATTCTCAGATAAGCAAAGACTGAGGGAATTCACCAAGAGAAGACCAGACCTCCAAGAAGTACTGAAAACAGCGTTACACATGCATTAGGAAAATAAACACTCATGATTGTAAAACCACTCAAAAACTAAAGATCAAGGTCCAGATACCACAAAACTTCAAGAGAAAAAACAAAGCAACAAAGTCCAGCCCAGCAGAATGAACACAAATCTGCCCCACATATCAGTTCCTTCAATAAACATGAATGGCTTAAACTCCCAACTCAAGAGACATAAATTGGCCGAATGGATAAAAAAAATACAAGCAAAGTATCTGCTGTTTTCAGAAAACACATCTAACCCACAAGGATGCATTTAGACTAAAGGTAAAGGGGTGGAAAATAATATTCCAAGCAAGTGGAAACCAAAAGAAGGCTATTTTTGTGGTTTTGAATTCAGATAACTTAGTTGTTAAATCAACAAAATAATGAAAGACAAAGAAGGTCACTATATAATGGTGAAGGGTACAATACATCAACAAGACATGACAATTCCAAATATGTATGCACCCAACTTTGGTGCACCCAGATTCATAAAGCAAACTCTACTTGATCTAAACAAATTGATAAACAACAATACCATAATAGCCGGAGACTTCAACACCCCACTGACAGCACAGGACAGATCCTCCAAACAGAAAATTAACAAAGAAATAATCAACTTAAACAAAACTCTAGAACAAATGGGCCTGACAGACATTTACAGGACTTTCTACCAAAAAACCACAGAATATATGTTCTTCTCATCAGCTCCTGGAACATTATGTAAAATTGACTATATTCTAGGACACAAAACATGTCAAAAAATTTAAATAAAATAGAAATAATACCATATGTCTTTTCAGATCACAGTAGAATAAAAGCAGAAATCAAACCTAACATAAACCCTCATTTCTAAACAAAGTCATGGAAACTAAACAAACTTCTGCTGAAAGATTACTTCATAAAAGAGGAAATCAAGATGGAAATCCAAAGATTCTTTGAACTAAATGACAAAGTAGACACAGGTTATCAAAATCTGTGGGGCACAGCTAAAGCAGTACATAGTAGAAAGTTTATTTCCATAAATGTCTATATCCATAAGTCAGAAACATCACAAATAGACAACCTAATGAATGGACTCAAAGAGCTAGAAAAGGAAGAACAGACCAAACCAAAAGCCTACAGAAAATGTAAATTCAATAAAATCCAATCAGAACTAAATGAAATTGACAACAGGGAAACTACATGGAAGATTAATAAAACAAAAAGTTAGTTCTTGAAAAACTACACAAATTTGGCACATCTTTGGATAGACTAATGAAAGGCACAAAAGAAAAAGCTGGAGCTCTCTA
>CAUYPO010024750.1:0-34968 GCA_963574435.1 Cheirogaleus major | reverse complement strand
GCAGTGAATCACATTTATTGATTTACATTATGTTGAACCATCCTTACATTCCTGGAATGAAGCTCATTTACTGTGTTTCCCTGAAAATAAGACCTACCCATAAAATAAGCCCTAGCAGGATTTCTAAGCATTTGCACAATATAAGCCCTACCCCAAAAATAAGACTTAGTGATGGGCATGGCTACGCAGCATATCTGCATAACCCATGCATTTCAACACGGAGCAGTAAAGAAGACGAGCAGCCCTTCTCATCTGCCCCATGAGAGCTCTATTGGTCCACATGAGAGATTGGGGCCAATGGTTCTAAAGGAAATAGAGTCACAAGAAATTCAGGATGGAATTTGAGGTTTGGAGAGTTATGATGATGTTCGAGAAAAAGAAGACTTAACTATATTTGAATAAATGTAGATTGTTGTACCATACTTAAAAAAATAACGCATCCCCTGAAAATAAGCCCTAGGGTGTCTTCTTGAAGAAAAATAAATATAAGACCCTGTCTTATTTTTGGGGAAACACGGTAGTCATGGTGGGTTATTTTTATGATGTGCTGTTGGATTGGGTTTGCTAATATTTTATTGAGGATTTATGCTTCTGTAGACATAAGGGCTGTTGGTCTGTAGTTTTCTTTTTTTATTGTGTCATTTCCTGGCTTTGGTATCAAAGTGATACTCGGTTCCCAAAATGAGTTGGAGAGGATTCCCCCCTTCTTGACATTGTATACTAATTTCTCTAGTGTGGGTACCAGTTCTTCGTAAGTTTGGTAGAATTTGGCTGTGAATCTTATCCGGTCTGGGGCTTTTATTTGTTGGAAGATTTTTTTATTACTGCTTCAATCTCCCTGCTCAGTATTGGTCTGTTAGGAGTTCTATTTCTTACTGATTGAGTCTTGAGAGGTTGTGTGATTCTAGGAATTTGTCTATTTCTTCTACATTTTCTAATTTCTGTGTGCAAAGATTTTCATAATATTCACAGATGATGTTTTGTTTTTCTGTAATATCAGTTGCAATATCTACTTTTTCATTTCTCATTGAGCTTATATGGTCCCTTTCACTTCTACCCCTGCTTAATATATCAAGATTTTTAAAAATCTTTTTGTTTATCTTTTCAAAGAACCAACTTTTTTTTTTGTTGATCTTTTATATTTTTTTTGTTTTGTTTTCTATTTCATTTACTTCTGCTCTGACATTTGTTCTTTTGTTTCTTCTGCCGGCTTTGAATTTGGTTTCCTCTTCTTCTTCTAGTTCCTTGACATGTGCTGTGAGCTTATTAGTTTGTGGTATTTCTGTCTTTTTGATGGAGGCATTTAAAGCTATGAGTTTACCCCTGCAGGATGCTTTTGGTGAATCCCATATCTTGTGATAGCTTCTGTCTCCTTTGTCATTCAGTGCAAGGGACCTTTTATTTCTATGTTAATTTCGTTCTTGATCATATAATCATTGCACAACAGGTTGTTTAATTTCCTTGTCTTTGTGTAGATGTGAGTGTTTCCCTTGTGATCGATTTCTTGTTTTATTCCACTCTGATCTGAGAAGATACATGGTATGATTTCAATTTTTATGAATTTGTTAAAATGTGTTGTAGCCTAAGATATGATCAGTCTTGGAGAATGTCCCATGTGCTCATGAGAAGGATGTATATTCAGTAGTTTTGGGGTAGAATATTATGTAGAAGTCTTTTAGGCCCGTGTGTTTTAGAGTCCTGTTTAAGTCCAGTGTTGATTTATTTATTTTCTGTTTTGAAGATTTGTCCAGCTCTGACAGTGGGATGTTGAAGTCCATGGCAACTATGATACTGCTATTTATTTCTTTGCTTTGCTTTAGTGGAATTGGCTTTATGTATCTGGGAGCTCCTGTGTTGGGAGATTTATATTTAGGATTATTAAGTCTTCTTGTTAAATTGCTCCCTCTACCATTATATAAAGACCCTCTGTGTCTTTCTATACCTTTGTTGATTTGAAGTCCACTTTAACTAATATGAAATATCTACACCCACTTTCTTCTTGTTTCCATTCATGTGGAATATCTTTTTTTCTATCCTTTCATGTGGAGTCTGTATGTGTCCCTGTGGTTTAGCTATGGTTCCTGGAAATTGCAGATATTTGGGTTGTGTTTTGTCACCCATTTTGCCAGGCTATGTCTTTTGAGTGGAGCGTTCAGACTCTTAATGCTAAGTGATAGAATTGATATTTGGGTTGCTGATGGATTTGCCATTTTGGGTAGTACATTATGGTTTAGTTTTCCCTCTTGTGCTGTTGTTTTATAAGAGATGTGAGTTTTAGGTTTTCTTGGGTGACTTTACACTGGTGGGTATCTATTGTACTGATTCATATACAGTGCATTTCTGAGTATTTCCTGAAGGACAGGTCTGGCCATGACAAATTCCTTCAGTGTTTGTCTGGAAAAACTTAGTTTTGTAAGATTCAAAATCCTAGTCTGGCAGTTGTTCTATTCCAAAGGATTGAAGATGGAGCCCCAGTCCCTTCTGACTTGTAAAATCTCCACTGAGAAGTCTGCAGTTAGCCTGATGGATTGGTTACCTTTTGTAGGTTAGTTGTTGGCTTTCGTCTTCTTGCTTACAGAATTTTCTCCTTCATTTTGACTTTGCGCGGGTTGATTACTACATGTCTTAGAGATGTCCTGTTTGCTGTGAATTTTCCTGGTGTTTTATGACTGTCTTATATCTGGATGTCTGAATCTCTGGCAATACCAGGGAAGTTTTCCTCAATACGTTTTTTTAAATAGATTTTCAGGCTTTTAGCTCTTTCTTCTCCTTCAGGAATAATTATAATTCATATGTTAGTTTGCTTCACATAGTCTCGTATCTACCTCAGCGATTGCTCAGTCTTTTTTATTCTCTTCTCTGCCTCTTTGAATGACTAGATTAGCTCTAGAGCCTTGTCTCAAGCTCTGAGATTCTTTCTTCTCCTTATTTTACTCTGTTTTTGAAGCTTTCTGCTATATTTAAAAATTCCCTAAATGACTCTTTTACTTCTTTATGTTCTATTACATTCTTTCCTGTGTTGTCTCCTTAGTGACTTTTTCATTGATTTCTTGATATATTTCTTGGCTTATTTTTGTTGGTTGTCAACTTTCTCTTCAATTCCATTCATCTTATTTGCCATCCACATTCAGAAATCCATTTCTGTCATATTGGCAAATTACCTGTGGTTGGAGTCCAGTGTTGTAGCTCCATTGTGATCCTCTGGCAGTGTCGAACTGTTTTGTTTTTTCCTCTTGCCAGGGTTTTGTTGTTGATTTCTTCTCATCTGACTCCTCTTCACTCAGCTCTGGGCTAATGGGTTCACAGGGTACCTGTTCTCCTTTGCTGAGAACTCTGCTGTTTACTTAGGAGAGGGGATGGACCCTAGATGGAGCTTTTGTGTCCTAGTCTTGAATGTTGATCCACCAGGCAGGGGTGGGTGCACTGAGAGCCTGTAGAACAGCTGTTCTGTTTTTACCCATTCCCCTGTGATGGCCTCCGTTCAGGTTGGTGCTGGATGATCTTCATGTGGGGTGGTGAATTATTCCCAAGCTTTTTGATGGAAGTTTGAGTTCGGGGCTTTATGTGGCTTTCTCCACGGAGGCTGTTGTTGTAGAGAATTGCTCTACTGAGGGTCACCCAGCAGAGGTGACACTGGCAGCTAGGTGAGGTTCTCTAGGCAGTGTCCTGGATGAATGGGCTCTGGGCATTTGCTTGAACCCAGTCCAGGAGTGATGGGTGCTCAAGGCTGTGGGATCCCTCATGAAATGGACTTTGGGGAGGTTCTGCCAGCTCAGTGGCAGTGGTGAAGACTCAGGGGTTGGCTCTTGGGGCCCAGACACAACTCTATAATCTCAGAGGTGGTGTCACAGGACTGGCCAGGGCCCTGGAACCACTTGGGCAGAGCCTCGGGCTCAGGTACAGCAAGAGCCTTTGAGCTGGATCTGGAAATCATGAGAGTAGAGGTAACACAAATAGGGAGACTGTTAAATTGGCATGGAGACTGCTGATGCCCAGTTGCTCAGGTAGGAGTTTGTCCCAGCCCAAGAACCACGAAGGTGGGCTGGGGATGCTGGCTGGCCAGGGTTCTCCCCTTCTACCTAGATCCCACCAAGGCAGTTGTCCAAGGCTTTCCAGGTGGTTCCTATAGCATCTGAGGCTCCTCCTCTGCTCTGAAGTCATGCTGGGGGCGGGGGGCACTTGGCTCCCAGTCACAGGCACAGCACAGGGAAGCATCTGTTCTGTATGCTCCCTCCCTGGCCCAGCAGGGGTGATGGGAAGACTACTGCTGGAAAGCTGAGTCCCTAGCAGACTTAGCGCCATGCACCTGAGCATTCAGGATGGCGTCAGCTACAGAAACCCAGGATCACCAGCTACCACATCTCTGCTGTGCCTGTTCTCCAGGGCAGTGTCTCTGCACAGACTCTGCTGCAGCTCCCTGATCAGTCCACAGGTCTGCTGTAGTGGAGGGAGACCCCTCATAATTTGAGCCACCTACAGGTTTTACTCGTCTGCTTAAAAGCTGTACCCCCACAGGTTGCTTCTATTCTCCCTCTTCCCCTGCTCTCAGCAGTGTGAATTATATTGGGACACCCAGGTTAATTTCTGAGACAGTGGGTGCTACTTGTGAATAAGAGTCCACCAGGCCTTGCTTGAGTCAATAGATGCTGTCATGGGCTGTACAAATTGTTCTCCCTAGCAGTAGGTGGTGCTTGTAGGAAAGATCCAGCTGCAGAGTTGTTCTCTGGGACCTGTGGCTGGCTCAAGTCTCTACAGAGAAGTTCTCAAATGCCCCAGGCAGTGGGAGGGGAGTAGCGCTCTCAGGGGATTCCTTTTTCACCACCACAGCAGCAGTGGGTAGAGGAGCGAGGCTGGGCAGGGCTAAGTTGGAGAGCCTGCCTCAGGCTCAGCAGGAGGCAGGTGTCAAAAGTCAGTTCCAAGGACACTGGGTAAAGCCACTGGGAAGGGGCTGAAGCAAAGTTATCAAACTAGAAAGTCTGCTCATAGGGGTGGGGCCATCTGGGAATCATAGACTGGCTGTGGGAGTGGGTTTCACTCTTCTCCCTCCTCCCTTGTCCTGGCAGTCTCCTTCCAGTGTATGGTTGCAAATTGCGAACTTCACTGCTTGAGGTCCTGCGTCAGTCTGAAAGTGTGGCTTTCCTGTGGGAGTAGGGGTGCTCCACCAGTTCACTGCAGCTCTGACCCACACTGCACTCTGCTGTCAGTTCTGCCCTCAGGGGCTCCCTTGCATCCTGAAGTTAGTTCTCAGATCTCCCCTCTATGCCCCCAAACAACCTGAACTAGTCCTTGGGGCATGGGATCTGGCCTGTGTGTCTTTCCCCTAGAGCTCCAAGTTCATTCGGTGACCATGCCAGAGAGAAGCGTGCTGGTCCCGAGTTATCCATGGAGTGCTCAAGCATGCTTAGTGCCCCTCTGCCTCAGGGTCCGCCCTTCACTGCGGAGTGCCAGTGGGCGGCTCCAGCGAGTGCAAGTGGGCAGGGAACTCCCAGAGTGGGCACCCTTGAAGGGTCCACTGAAGGTCCTCAAGGGGAAAGGTGTGAGCCCCAGTGTCTGTGGAAACCTCAGTGTCATGGGTACACCAACAGAGGGGAGACAGCTGCTTTTGAGAGTTTCAGCTCAATCTTCCCTTTGGGCTGTAGTCGGTGAGGGAAGAGAGAGGAAAAAGTCTGAATGGACCAGAACCAGTACTCCAGCCCACCATGTCTGTCTCCCTGGAAGGAAGCCCACAGGGAATTTCCAAGCTCTAGGATCACACAAATTCTCCAGGGATCACTGCAGTCTGAGCAGGAATTGGGAACTGTGAAGGAACAGGTGACATGAAAACTGGACGGCTGGAGCTCCCTGGGGTGGACAAAGGAACATTTTGTCTGGAGAAGCAGGATATGGCACCTGCCATCTCAGCTCCAGATTGTGGCTATGGGGAACGACCCAGAAGAGGTTAGAAGCCCTGATGCTTTATTTTCTGGAAGCTCCCAGTCCAGTGGTGGCAACAGCCCTTGGGCTCGTGAGATTAGAAAAGCTCTCCGGGGCCTTGGAGGCCCCCTGACTACCATAGGTGTGAGAGAAGGAAAAAGGAAACCCCCTCCCCCCCTACCCTCTTCTTTGTGCTCCAAGCTTCCCTGGGTTGATCTCTGTGGGTATCTTATTCTTTCCTATTTTTTTCTGCAACTACTTCCTGTGAAATCTCTGGCAGGCTCTGGCACCTTTCTCTGAGAAATACACCTGAGTTGTGTTTTTTCCTTCTTCTCCTTTATCTGAAACATTTTTTTCTCTGTGGAATGCTCTGGCAGCTGAAGTCTCTAGTCAGCCAACTTCCCTCTCCCACCCAATTTTTTTAGAATCCATATAGAATAATCCATTCAGTTGATATTGATGATAAATATTTTAAATTTCAGCTTCTTTGGCTCTCTGAGGCCAGTTGTGGTGAGTCATGCGTATAATCCCAGCACTTAGGAAGGCTGAGGCAGGAAGGTCACTGAAGGCCAGGAGTTTGAGACCAGCCTGGGCAACATAGTGAGATCCCTGTCTCTACAAAAAATAATAAAACTAGCTGGGTGTGGTAGTATGTGCCTGTAGTGCCAGGTACTCAAGTACTCTGCCTGAACCCAGGAGCTGGAGGCTGCCATGAGCTGTCTCCTTCAGCCAAGGTGACAAAGGGAGACCATGTTTCTAAAAAAGAGAAAAAATAAAATGAATAAAATTCTCTCTGAAGCACTGAGTCTAAAGTAAAGGAAAGAAATTTATAATAATTGTCTAGGTTATAATGAACAATATTATACCATTTTAATTTGTTTCAGGAACAAGCAGCACAACAACAAAAGAGAGAAGAATTAAGAGAGAATCAAGTGGCTTCAGTAAAGAGTGAGATGGAACTGAGAGTTAAAGTTCTCGAATCTGAACGCCACAAAATGAAAATGTCTCAAGAAGAATTTAATAATGTTGAATTGCAAAAATATAAGCTTCTCTATGAAATAGAACTAGAAGCTAAAAAATCCTTGGCATGTAAACGAAAAACATAAATCAAAATATGGAATCATGGAAAATAAATTAAGCTCATTAATTTGACTTGAAAGCATAATTTTTAGTGGGACAAGTTCATGAGATTGGCAGGATGTAAAAGCTAACTAGATACTATAATTTTGGAAAATGATACAGTAAAATGAACTTAACCTTTAAAATGTTCATCCAGAACTGTTTGTCCCTCACCTTCTTTTGATTTTAAAACCCCTTATTATTCTCATGTAGTTAACCTGGTCTATTAGCCTTTCAGCTAAGTAATTTTGAAGCTTTATAATTGGGACAGTGATAACTGTTCTAAAATTGCTTTTAACCATTCTGTTCATTAGAAATATTAATGAGTTTAACTATTTTTTTGGAAGATGACCACTTAAACTGAAAGGGTCAAGTATTCCTCCTTCTGCTGCTGCTCTTGGCACCTTCTGGCACTCAATACATTAACTTTCCTTGATGGTGATCTTTGGAATGATCAGTAGATGGTGCCTTGAGACCAACAATATTTTATACTTTTTCCACTCTAGATAAAGTCATGTGTGTGAAATGGGGAATGGCTAACATAGGGAAAAAGGGAAGTATAATTCACAAGGTGGTTAAAAATAACCCTTTGGTCAGTCTGAGGGTCAGGTGTATGTATGACAGAGGAGAGGCCCGCCTCTGATGCAGTGATGACAATGTTAGGAGCACACCGCCTTTGGAGCCGCCTTAGTTCTGTTTGATCACCAGCTCCACTCTCTCATTGTCCCCTTGGACTTGGTACTCTGAATTATTCCTCGGTGCCAAATGCTTGATTTTCCCACATGAGTGAAATGTACAATGGTGGTGAAAGCAAATCATGAAAATGTCTTTGAGGGATGTTTTTCTTAAATCTGTAAATTGCCTTACTAAATACAAATATTTCTAGTTTTGTGTTTTTTTGTTTTTAGTTTTAGTCTTTTATTGTATATACTTAAGGAATACAACATGATGTGTTGATATCTTTATACATATTGAAATGGCTGTTATAGTCAAATAAAATTAAGGTATTCATCATCTCATTTCCTCTTTAAATACAAGTATTTCTAATGATATCTTCAAGAATCTTGCAAGTAGAGCTATTCCAGAAGGCAGCAAGTATTACCTGTCAAGCCATACGTCATTGATAGCCATTCCCCCCACCCTTACTTTATTTGAGTTACTTGTTGTTTTCAAAATTCCCCTAGGGATACATGTACTTCTTCAGAACAATTTTAAAACTATAACTGAATCCAGTAGACATGCTCTGACACATATTCAGAATTACAACACTGTTTAATGGGAAATTCCATTTTCTGAAGATAACTCTTTAAAAAGTACAGTCATTCAGGAAAAAATGAAATAGTAAGCTTTTGTGTTTTGTAATCTTCCCAGCATGACTGAGAGACTAGCAGAGCTCAGTAATAAACTCCCTGTGGACTAATAGCAATCAGATCTGCCTTGTCTGGCACACTTTGTCCTTGTCCTTCAGGTATCAATCTACATTCATCTCCACATAAAGTCTACAGTATTAACACAAAACTTGGACAGATGGCCCTTGTGTGTGTTCCAATAGTGCCCTGTTTTATACCTGTCCCAGTATCTGTGACTCTGCATGGAAATTGCCCGTTTCTCACCATGGTTATGGAATAAGTGAATGAAGAATGGGAAAACTAGAGCTCTGATACTTAACCACAATCATCATTAATTCATTGTGCAACTATGGGCAAATAATATTTAATAGTCATTTTGTCTTGTAATCATACGTACATATTTTTCATTCTTATTAACCTTGATAAAGTTCTCAACTTGTTTTTAGTGACTTACACTTAGTATGCAATCTTTAGGGAAAGAATATAATTCTTTCTTTTTCTTTTCACATGCTGCTAAATTGGAATCTAGATCCTATAGAGCTGCTGCTCTAGGAACTACTGATGAGTCAGATCTGCATGAAGATCTAATTTGAAAAGCATCATGAAGATATGTACTGATTTTAAGGACTTTTAAGCAGACCTTGCAATGAAAGCCAGTATCATTGAGTATTGATCATATTCAGGCTGCCCAAATGTCAGCTGTTTAAACAGCCAAACAAGCAAGTTTTCAAGAATACATTAGTGAAGTAAATTGATAGCTAATTTTTGTTTTCTAGTTTTTATAGTGACAGATATCACTATATGCTTAGACAGACATCATATTGACATACTGGGACTGTGGTCACTGTCGATGTTTGCATTCATTACAATTGTTACGGTGCCATTGAACTGACAGAATTTTAATTTTAAGCACTGATTTATATGGCTTTTTCCTCATGGAAAAATAAAGTTTGTTAGCTTCTTACTTTATCTGTTTACTTGTTTATTTTTGATTAACTTCTGGAAATATTCTTAAAATTATAGAAAAGTTGCAAGTTTTAGTACAGAGAATTTTTTTTTAACTATTTGAGCATTAATTGCTGACATTATGTCATCATCCCTGATTACTTTAGTGGGTATTCCTACAAGTCAGGACGTTCTACAACTGCAATACAGTTTGGTAATCAGAAAGTTAACGTGAATACATGCAGTTTTTAAATGGTCTGGTTCTTTCCAAATTTTATTAATTGTCTGTAATGCCGTTTGTAACAGTAGAATCCCATTCAGATCCATGGATTGCATTTAGGTGTCGTATCTCTTAGATTCTTTCAGTCTGGAACAGTTCCTCAGTCTTTTCTTGACCTTCACTACCTGTAATCTTTTGAAGAGTAAAGTCCAGTAATGTAGAGTGTGCCTCCATTGGGTTTTCTAAGGTTTCATTATGATTGGGTTTAGTCAGGGGTCCTCAAACTTTTTAAACAGGGGGCCAGTTCACTGTCCCTCAGACCGTTGGAGAGTGCGCACTGTGGGCCCGGGACGAGTCAGCTGCTAAGCAGGACCGGCAGCGGCGGCAAAAACACCCGGCGGGCCGGATAAATGTCCTCGGCGGGCCGCAGTTTGTGGATGCCTGGTTTAGATCATATGATTTTGGACAAGAGTATCACAGAAGTGATCCTGTGAGGTTCTCATTGCATCCTGTCATGTGACCTACAATTTGACTTGTCCTATTACTGGTGATGTTAGCATTGATCAGTAACAGTGATATCTGCCGATCTCTCATCTGTAAAGTTACCTTTTCACCTTGTAATTAATTAGGATTTTTGTGGGGTTGGTAATTTGAAATATGTAAATATCTCTGTTCCTCATGAAACCCTGAATTTATTCATTTACTTTTTTCATAATGGATTCATGGTTGATTTTATTCAATTGCTTATAATTTGTTAATATTTAAAATGTATTTTTCATTTTATAAGTATTCTGTTTTGTAAAATTCAGATGTATAGAAAAATTATAGGAATAGTACAAAGAATTCTTGGTTGGATACTGTCCCTCAAATGTTAACATTTGACTACGTATGCTTTATCCTTTCACTGCCTTCTCCTTTCTTTCTACCTATATAAGTATGTAATATATACTTTTTTCTGAACTCTTTATAAGTTGCAGACATGATTTGTCTTCTTTTATGAATACATCACTGTATATCTCCTGAAATAAGGAATTATCTTATATAGGTTTAGTATAATTATCAAAATCTAGAAATTAAAATTGGTTCAATATTAATATCTCATCTACAGACTGTGAACTAAAAATAAAATCCTAAGGCCCCTGCTAACTGAACCGATGCTTCTTGCCAAGGGGACTCCAGAGAAACCTTAAAACTGAGTTCCCAGCCATCATGGGATGGCAGGTGTAAAGCACAATTACATATGCACAGGTCTTCTCATTACTATTCATGACTCTTCTTATAGCTTGTTAAATGTGTATATTTAGCCATCCTGCTCAGTACAAATCCTGTTTCTTTTGTCCCTCCCTTGAGACATGTGTTCTTGGCTTGAGGTGACAGCCATGTTTCCCAGCCTGTCAGAATGGCCGCTGCAGGTTGAAAATAATTCATGAGACATAAAGCTTTCCTTTTTCCAAGTGTAAACCTCATTGTATACTTTTTAGTTAATAAGAGCTTATTCAGATTTTTCCAATTGTCTCAATAATATCCTTTATAGCCAAAGAAAATTCAAGATGGGGGATTGTCATAGTCCATGATATATTGTGTCCATTTGTCAGGTTTTTTTAGTTTTTTAATCTGGGACAGTTCCTGGGTCTGTCTTTGATTTTCATGGCATTTAAATTTTCAAAGAGCACAGCTCAGTTATTGTGTAGGTTTTCTCTCAGTTTGGGTTCCTGTGATGGTTCCACATGATTTGATTCAGGTTATGCCATCCTGGCAGGAATGTCAATGCAGCATATCTGGAAGAAGATGTCACTTGGTGTCATAACTGGCCAGTGTTGACTCTAATTATTTGGTTAAGAAGGATCTGCCAGGGCTGTCCGTGGTAAAGTTGCTATTTGCCCTTTGCATTTCAGAAAGCTCTTGTGGGAAGGTATTTTGAGGCCCTGTAAATATCTGGCTGTTTCTCAGAATTTCATGCCCTAGATTGAACATTTCATTCATTGCTGATTCCTGCTTGAGTAAATTATTATTATGATTGTTGCCAAATGATTATTTTCTTATTCTTTCATTCCTTATATTAGGCATTAATAAATAAAACCAAAGACAAAGAAGGGAGAGGAGAAATCTTATAATTTTGATAGGCAAATGCCTCCAGATTTGGCCAGTGGTAGCCATTTCAAGCTGACTTCATGTCTTTTTGGTCTCTCCCCATTATACTTTGAGCACTTCCTTACCTCCTGGCAGAAAACAATGTTCCAAGCTTATCTTGTATTTTCTCTGCCCCATCCCTGGTATCAGCCATGTTTTTAGAAGCTCTGATTCCTTTTAAGGGAGAATAATATTTGGAAACCATGATCTAGGGACATGTTGTGGCAGGTGTGCATTTGGCTATTGAGGTCATCCTTGCTCACAAGCTTCCTCCGTGAGCAAATCAGGGAGCACATGTGTATGCATAAATACACATACCTGCTTACATTAGTCTATATTTCTGTATCAAAATATGTTGAAAACTGTGAGTTCTTACTGACATTTCCAATTCCAGTTCTAAAGAGTTCATTCTACTTTTCCCTTTCAGTACAGTTCAGCCTTGAACAACGTGGGGGCTAGGGACACTGAACCCCTGTGCAGTTGAAATTCTGCATATAACTTTGAACTCCCCAAAGATGTAACGACTAGAATTCTTACCAATAACATAAATAGTCAATTAACATATATTTTGTATGTTCTGCATATCATAGACTGTATTTTTATACTAAAGTAAGTGAGAGAAAAAATGTTATTATGAAAATCATAAGGAAGAGGAAATATATGTATACTACTGTACTGTATTTGTCAACACATAAGTTTACAACTTCTGTTTACAAGATGTCTGTCTGAAATGGGGGACAGCAGCAGCTCCACGCCACTATCTGTGATACTTGTCAAGCAACTCAACTCTTTCTTGTAGTGTCATGACTTTTTTGCTGCTTCTTGGGAGCACTTACAGCATCATAGTGGAATTTCATATAGGTCCCATGGTGTTATTCTAAGTTTATAGTATTGCAATAACAATGATGAAAAATATGTGAGAACCACGAGAGATCGCTTTTTCTGGAAAGACAGTGCTCAGTTGGAGATGATTGGTGTCATGTGGCATTTTAAGTGGATATTTGAAACATTTCAGCTTACTGTGATAGCAACAGGAGGTGATTTCAAAATTATTACAGTAGTAGAGTATATGCTATAGTTAATTTTATGCAGTTATGATTTAATATTGCATCTTTACATTTGTTTGCATTTCTCTCCACTGCAAATGGCACCATGTAGACTGTGTGCCCCAATTTTGAGAAATGTATACTTTTTATAATAGATTGTGTATATTTTATGATAGCAAATGATAAAATAGACTAATATCTATAATATATATATTTCATGCATTCATGACATACCTTTTTTTAAATTTTATTGATTATCTCTATGCTATGTAGTTCATCTGCAAGATTTTTCTAGTTGTAGTAAACCTCCAAAAATATTAAATTATATTTATTGGGAAATATCTGCATAAAAGTGAACCCATAGAGTTCAAACCGTGTTGTTCAAGGGTCAACTGTATTTATAATTCCCTTTCCTGACAGTAACCTTTCTATCTTCATCCCGAGTATATGGTAAGTGACCAGTAACTGTTAGCTATGGTGGCCATGATGATAATGTAGAACCATCTGGGTGATTCAGCTCCTCAAACATTTTCTGAGTGCCTGTAGAGGCTAGAAAGGTCTCATGTCCCAGCCCTAGGGAGAAGTAAACCAGGAAGTTTTACAAACTGTATTCTATATATTTGTAGCTAAGCCCAGTTGGGGACACCCAGCTCCTGTCCTCTGAGCTTTCAGGAAAGTCCTCCTGAGGACATTGGGTGGTCCCTTCACTCTCCTGGAATTCCCATTCTTTATCTTGTCCTCAGATAACGTTGGACACGCCTACTGCCCAAGGATCCCTGGCGTAAGTGTTGGGGGAAGGAAGGACTGGGAAGGGGCAATTCAAAGCTAAACCCTAGCAGGATGAGGAGTGGTAGAGGCAGAGAGAGACCTGTCTGCAACCACAGTGGAGTTCATAGCATTTCTGAGAATACAAGCCACAAGAAGTAAGTGTATGTAAGTATGAAGTAGAGGAGAAGATGAGTTGTTAGAAGGGTTTTTGAAGGACTTCCAGAAGGGGTAGAGCTTGAGCTCAGTCCAAAGGATGGACAGAAGTTCCAGTGGGCCAAGATGAGCAAATACTTGTAACAAAACCCTTTCCTTCCTCCACAGCCTGCACCAAGGTCTTCCTTGGGTCCTTTCTTTGTTTTGCCACCTGACAAGGTGTCTTTGCTCCCCGAGGAGGAAAGCTAGGAGCTTGCTTCTCTAAGACCCCTGCCCTCACCCCACTCCCATTTCTGACTCCTATGAAGGATGCCACTATGATGAGGAGAGAGGAGACCACTCGTCAATACTATGTGGCAGCATAGCCTGGCATCAGGAGGCCTGAGGAATGTGCAGGATCTTGGGGTTTCACTTTCCACATTAGTAAAATGAGAATAAAATGGCACCTGACTGCTTACCTGGAGAGTGTTTACAAAAAGCATACTCTACGCAGGACTCCTGTGGAGGTATGAAAATCTAAGAGAGGCCCTTGCATTGGAACATACAAAGGCCAAACTCCCTCCAATTCCAAGCTGTACGTGGGCCCCAAGAGCTAAATAGAGTCTATGTGGGCAGTAGCAGTGGGTAGAAGGATGGAGGTGACAATCAGGGAACCTGCCTGTAGAAGGCAGCCCTGGGTGTAGCTGAATGCAGAGGAAGAGAGAATTTCAGATAGGAGCAAAGGTGCCCAGCCAGGACATGCCAAAGAACACAGGAGATGGTTTGGTTTGCTCTGTGGCCCAACTGGCAGAAAAGGCCTCTCTCCAGAAAGCTCGGGAAGCCAGACTCATGTGCCCCTGGGAGTTTGGTGGGGCACGTGTGCACAATAGGCATGGAATGTGTTCACCTGTCTTAGCAGAAGCATACAACTGGAACCATTCTCCTGGCACCCCCTCCAAATCCAAGCTGAATTGCATCCTACTGTTCCCAAGGTGCACTTGCTGACCTATTGACTTGTGAAGCAGGTTTCCAAGCCTCATGCCAGAACCAAGTAAGTATTATCTAAGTGATTGGGTGTCGTAATCAAGAGATTTGTGCTGTTTGTGTCTTTCCTTTTTAAGGATTCAAAGCTGAGGCTTAGGAAATTAAGAAATATTTTGCTAGTATTAATGCATTCAACTTCACAAGGGTGGAGGCCCATGCTGCAAGAATTATTCAGGCCAGTGGAGGGGAGTGCTCAGGTCAGCCCAGATGATTAAGGCAGGCCTCTTGGCAAGCACACTTAGTGTTTGATAGTGGTTCTGAGACGGGGAGATAGGAGTGAGGAGGGGAGGGTATTTGCCTGACAGCTTTGAGTTTCACTCCCAAAACTGTTTTTAGCTTTTATCCTTTTGGTGAATGAATTTATAAATGTGTGTTTCTCACATACATGCAGTAATAGCAAGAGTTTATCAAGTACATTCACATATACCAATGGTTCTCAACTGGGGGCAGTTTTGCTTCCAAGGGGCCATTGGGCAATATCTAGAGGCATTTTTAGTTGTCATAACATTCAGGGTAGGGGTGCTACTGGCATCTAGTGGGTACAGACCAGAGATGCCTCTACACATCCTACAATGCATAGAACAAAGAATTATCCAGCCCAAAATGCCAGTAGTGCTGAAGTTGAGAAACCCTGGCATATACGATCTTGTCTAATCTTAATAAGCGGGATGGTTCTTTAGGTGCCTATTTTGCAGATGAGTAAAGTGAGATATAGGAGAGAAAGTGTCACATGTGCAGGAAGGGGCTGGTTGTTGAACCCAGACCCCTCTGTCTCCAAAGCCCACTCTCTTTGCTCTATTCTCAGAGTCCTCTCTCTTGGAAAGTAATTAAACCAACCAGCTCTGGGTTTCTACCTTGTGGAAAGTTTAAGACATTTAAAAGATGGCCCTAGAAGTTAGCAATTATGAAGTCATTCCAATAAAGTCTCTCTATGGAGGGCTGACTCTAGAGAAGTCCGGGTAGAATGCTAAATAGAATTAGATTGTGTGGAGTTTGTCAGCAAGGGCTGGCCTAGTAATGGGATATTCTTTGCTTTCTTTGGGGGTACACTTCCTGAAGCTGAGTTTCTACAGAGGGAGACAGGAGCAACTAGACAGAGAAGGGTGGATTGGAGCAGGGCTGGGGACAAAGAGGAGGGTGATGGGGACTCTGAAGGTCCAGGCTGTAGGACCCTAGAGTCCTGGGTACATGGAGATAGGAGGGAAGGGGAAAGGGAGCTTTATTTGTAATAAAGGAGGAAATAAGGCACACAGATGACTACAGATTTTGATGTTGGAACAGAATTGCAAAAAAAAAAAAAAAAAATTTAAAGCATGATGGTCCAACTTAGTATTGGACCAATAAACCACTGCAAAACATCTGTAGAATGAAGCAAGGTACAAACAAAATCAGCACCACCTTACTTTTGTATTTTCAGCTTGAAGCACTGTCATATCTATGGACTCATAGGCAAAACACATGTAGAGCAGGGAAACTTTCCCTATTTGAGAGATGAGGAAACTGAGGACCTGAGAGAGTTAAGTTGACAGTGGCGAGTTCTGACCAGAAGTAGGCCTTGTGGCACTGATCTTTCCCTAATCCAGGCAGGTTGTCACATTGAGCTCTGAGGAGGTCACGGGATCATCAGAAGTTGACAGGGCACGGAGAAGATGGGGCGCTGGGGAGAATGGCCACAGGGATCCCTTCTCCCACTTCAATCAGGGATAGCTCTGATTTTTATCTATTTTATAGGTTAGGTTCTACAAAATATTTTGTTTGGAAGGAAACAAGGGGAGGTTCTGGGGCTAAAAAAGAAGTTTTAAAATCACTGAACTGTACAGTATCTGTCCAGACATTCTCAGCTGTGACTACAGAATTTTTTCCTGCTTAGGGAAAAGGACTGCAAAGGTCCCATGTGCTCAGAGGTGTCATGATGGTGCCTTATATCAGAAGACCTTGAATTGCCCTCATACTTAGCTATAATTCAGCATCCCATGTGCTCTTGTGAAATGACCTAACAGGAAAGGGAGACTCTGAGCTGCTGAGGGCCTTCCTCACACTCCCAGAGCTTGTTGGTAGGAAAGTGAACTCAAACTCAGGCCTTGCTGTGTGGAAGGGCTGGCCATCCCAGGAGGGGAGGGCTGCAGAATATTCTGGGCTAGCCTCCACTCCCACCCTTTTACAGAGAAGAAAAAGAAGACCCAAAGAGGTGCAGTTACCTGCCCAAGTCCCACAGCCCTGTCCAGGTACAGAGGCTGTGCCCATAACCATTGCATTACCCCACCCAGTACCATCCTGCCCCACCAACCTGCCATTCCTTCATGCTGGATCCCAGTGAAATAATGCTCTGCTCTCTGCTAAGCAGGGGCCTGACACTTTATAACAAATCACCTAATTTATTACCGTGGCCTCCTAGCACTTGTCTTCCATTCAGAACCCACTCCCTGGACCCTTTTCTACACTGCAGAGGCTGACAGCTAAACATCACACTTCTAGATTTCCTCCTTGCCAGGGTTCTGGAAGTAAATATGGCTCCCCCATTAAATGCTCTCAAGAAGATGGGAGAGCAGCAGGAAGGTAGAGACCATCTCTGGTTACCCCAGTTATTTCTGGCTGGTGACATGTTTGTGGGATGGTTAGTCTTTCTGCATCCATGTTTCAGTGCCTATAGCCACTGTCTTCGTAAATGTCAAGGATACATTGTGTGCGGGGGGTGTGTCATGCAACTTTCTGAGCTCTGAGCTCTGAATTTTGGTGACAACAGGTGTTCTTGAAATCAGAGATCGTAAAAGTGGCTGTCTATTTTCCCATCTTCCTGAGAGTACCAGAAGGGAACCTCCCACCAGCGCATGCATGCATGCACACACGCACACACAAAAGTAGAAGAAAACATAGCAGAAAAGGTTTATGACATTGGATTTGGTGATAATGTGTTGGATATGACACCAAAAGCATAGGCAACAAAAGCCAAAATAGACAAATGTGACTAGAGCAAACTTCTGTACATCAAAGGAAACAATCAACGTACTGAAAAGGCAGTCTACAGAGAGGGACAAATATTTGCAAATCATTTGTCTGATGAGGGATTCATTTCTAAAATATATAAAGAACTCCTACAACTCAACAACAAAAAAGAAATAACTGAAAAACGAGCAAAGGAATTGAAAGACATTTCTTCAAAGAAGATATACAAACAGGCAACAAGCACATGAAAAGATGTTCAACATTACTGATTATTAGGGAAATGCACACCACAATGAGGTACTACCTCATACCCATTAGGATGGCCACGATTAAAAAACAAAACAAAAACAGAAAATAACAAGTGTTGGTGAAGTACGGAGGGATTGGACCACTTGTGTTCTGTTGGTGGGAATGTAAAATGGTAGTCACTGTGGAAAACAGACTAGCACTTACCCCCAAATTGAAAATAAAATTGCCATATGATCCAGCAATCCCACTTCTGGGTATCTATTCAAAAGAATTTAAAACAGAATCTCAAAGAGATATTTGCACACTCATGATTATTGCAGCATTATTCACAATAGCCAAGAGGTGGAATGTGGAATGTCTATCAACAGATGAATAGAGAAAATGTAACATACACATACACACACACACAAGCACGCATGTGCGCAAGCACACAGACAGGCGCGCGCACGCGCACACACACTCACACTCACACACTGGTGTACTATCCAGCCTTTAAAAAGTAGAAAATCCTGTCACATGCTATAATGTGGATAAAGTTTAAGAACATTACGCTAAGTGAAATAAGCCAGTCACAAAGGACAAACACTATATGATTCCACTTATACAAGGTATCTAAAGTAGTCACACTCACAGAAACAAAAAGTAGAATGGTGGTTAGCAGGGGATGGGGGTGGCGTGGGGAATTGTTCAATGAGTAATGGAGTTTCAGTTTTGCAAGAGGAAGTTTTGGAGATCTGTTGCACAACAATGTGAATATAGTTAACGCTACTGAACTGTACACTTAAAAATGGCTAAAATAGTAAATTTTATATGTGTGTTTTATTACTACAATTGAAAAAAAAGAGGCAGCACCCCTGAAAGGTGAGTTCTATGGAATTGTACGCATGATTCCTCCAGACCTAGCCCCCAGCCCTCTCCTCTAGCCTAAGATACTAATTCTTTCTATGAAATGTTGCCTGATGCAAATAGCTAGTAGTTCCTGTTCCCGGCACCTGGGCCCTGGCTGAAATACTCCTGCTTCATCCAGCAAACCTCCTTCTGTGCCAATCTCAGCCTGACTGGGGCTTTTGGGGGTGCTTTGTTTTTCCTTGTTGTTTACCTGTGTGATAAAAATAGTAATATTGACAGTCACAATGATGCAAGGCCAACAAGCATGTGCCTGAACTGATGAATCTGAGGGAACAAGGCACACTCTGCTATTCAGAGTTTAAGTGCTGTTGGAGGACAGACGTGAGTTGGACGCTGACTCTAACTGTTCTGCTTTGGAACGTGGGGCAAGACACCTGTGTTTGCTAAGCCTCAGTTTCCTCATCTGTAAAACTGGGACGACGATAGTGCCTTCCTCGCAGGGTTGCTGTGAGAATGAAGTGCAGTAGTGTGACAGCAGTGAGCCTGCGTGAGTGTTAGTGATTTCGAATGAATGGGGACACAGCAGCTGCTTTGTCTCAGTGTGCTCAGACTCCTCAGACTCTGCATCGACATCCACGCTTGGGCGCTTTTCTACCTAGAGCCAGATTCTCTGCTCGCAGAATTTAAGTATGTCTCACCTTAATGGGAGACATGGAAAGATGGGAAGCCGGGGATCAGGGGTCCAATGCTGGAAGTCAGTGTTAATCCAGAGGGCCCTTGGAGTCCTCGAAAAAGGAGCATGCAGGGTGGCTGGGTTTTCAGTGGGACACGGATGTGTGTGTAGAGCGGTGAGAGGGTGAGGGTCTTGCTCATGCAGAGCCAGCAAAGGGCAGCCCCTGGCCACCTGCCTGTAGCCTCCGTCCCTGTGGAGGCCAAATGCAGAGAGAGGGTGGGAGCCAGGGCCAGGCTGCCCTGCACAACTGCACGCAAGGGTCCTCCTGTAGCCAGTGATGAGAAGGCTCTCTCCAGACTCATCAGCTGCAGGCTTGGAACTTCTAACTCAGACAGGAATGAGGCAGGACACAGGGAAGAACAAAGCCCTCACAGAATTTAACTGGATGTCCTGTATTTTATCTGGTGACTCCACTCCATCTCAGAGTGTGTTCTTTAGGGAACCTGACCTACAACAAACCTGATGAAGTGGGTACTATCATTCCCCTCCTTCTAGAAAACAAAAAACTGAGTCTCAAATTGTGGTCCTGTAAGTGACCCTGGTCGTAAGGGAGGAGCGAAACATTTGTGGGTTGGGAGCTGGATCAGCTGGGTTGGGGTTGCGATGCAGAAACTCCTCATCCATTTTCAAAGCCCCACCTCTAAGTGGGCCTACAGCGCTGGAGGAAAGGGCTCCGGTCCAGGTTTTCCAGCCAGTCTTCCCAGGGCAGATCTGAACAACCTCTCTGAAAGAGCAATTCAATCAGCCACTTTGCCTCTGCCTCACTTGGCCTTTGCTTTCATTGTCAGGGTCTGTGTCAATAGCTGGAAATCCAGGCAGCATGACAAGTAGAGATTTCTCTCCTTTCCAAGCAGAAATCTCACAAAGGGCAGGGCTCCCCTCTTTACAAGGAAAGCAAACAGGTCTCTAGGCTCCCAGGAGCTGGGGTGGGCTGGGGTGGAGGGAGACCTAGGGGAGAGGGAGCAGGCAGCTGGCTCAGCCTGACCTGTGCTGCACCCTCCCCAATTTCCTACTTCCACCTGCCTTTCCCCACACACAGCCTGACTGCAGGGACCTGGGCAGGCTCCCCTCTCCCCTGAGAGTGCGGCTGGCTCAAGCCTCAGTATTGCTCAGCTGGGCCCTAGCAATTCCACTCTGTCTCTTCTCAGTAGCCAGGGTGACCTCTAAACAAATCAGATTCTACCACTCCCCTGCTCAAAACCCTTCCATAGCTCCTGGTGGCCTCCCTGCAGCTATAGACTCTGCCTTTGCCCATGACGTTCCCTCTACCTGGAATACCTTTCTTCTTTATTTGAGCTAATCCCACCCATTCTTCAAGACCCCTTTTTGTCTGTGAGGGCTCTTTCTGTCCCCCTTGGTTAGAATGAGTCACTTTCCCCTCTGGCTAGCATGGCATCCTTACTGTGTCCGATGCCCTCACCCCAGGATATAGGCTGTGAACATTTACCTGACCTCGGTGCAGCATTTTCTAGTTTATAAAGTGGTTTTCACATTTGTTCTCCCTTTCAGCTCTCTTGGATAGACACCTTTGTTCCCATTTGAAAGATGATGCAGTAGAGGCCTGGCCAGTTTCCTGATGTGCTCATCATCAGGTAGCTAAGAACTGTAGAACAGGACTCCATTACCCAGATCTCTGAGTCCAACTCCAATGCTGTTTCCAGGAAAGGCTGGTCTTCTGACTTCACGTGCCACACCAGCTAGCTCAGTGGGTAGGCTCACATTATTTCAGCAGTGCTGAGAGGAACCTCCTTTGCTCTCTGCCTGTACCCCCACGCAGGCCCCAGCTCCTGGGTATGTGGGTGCTTGGGCACAAGTTGCACTTCTGGTTCTGTCTGCTTTCTCTTTAAGTGGAATGCTGGACCAGGTGACTGGGAAGTCAGCTTCTGGGGAGTGTAATAGGAAGTTACCATCCTTGTGCCATTGATGGTAATGCTAAGTGGAACTGGGATTTGGGCCCATGCAGTCTGGAGAAGGAGAGTTGCATGGGGTGCTTTCCACCCAGAGTTCTGCCCCAGCATCACTAGCCTACCTGAGAAAGCAGAAGACATGGAATCTCTCATTTCCCAAGGACCACCCACAGACAGCCCAAAGACAGGGCTTAGGGAAGGAATTCTATCCTAGGCCTTTAAAGTCAATGCCAGTTTTCTCAGGGAATCAAGACGGCTCTACCATTCAAGTAGATCCCAAATCCCACCTCTTGTCACCCCTCCACTGCTACCAGCAGGTCCCAGCCACCGTCCTGTCTCTGCTGGCTGACTCTAGTAGCCTCCAACAGGCCTCTGCGTGTCTGCCCCTCCATCCCTCTGCATAGTCCACTCTTAACAGAGAAATCAGGGTGATGGTGTCACTCTGCTCAAACCCTGCCTGGCTCCCCATTTGTGGCTGAGAAAAGCCCAAGTTCCTAAGTGGCCCACCAGGCCCTGCATCATCTGTCCCCATTGTCCTCTGCCCACCCTCCTCCCCTGCTCACTCCACTCCATCACTCCTCTGTGCCAGACACACTCCCCACTGGGCCTTACTGTGGCTAATCCTTTTGCCTGGAAGCCTCTTTCCCCAGAAACCCACTCAACTAACTTTCTCTCCCTCCTCTTTCCAGTCTTTGCTGAAACCTCACCTTCTCAGCAAGGCCCACCCTGGCTACCCTGTTTCACATGGCAGTCAGCCCCACTCTGCCCCACCACTCTTGACACCCTCCCTCCTCTCCTTCTGTTTCTTCAGTAACACTTTCACCTTCTGCTCACTTATGTTGATGGCTTACTGTCTGTGAGGCCAGGGACGCTGCCCGTCTTGTTCACTACTGTAGCCCTAAGCCAGTGCCTTGGCATGTGGTATGCACTCACTATATATGTGTGGGGTGGACTGGATCAGAAGGCTGGATGATAATAATCCCTCCATCATTGTGCTGGATAAGAATTACATCAATCCATCAAGAGCACTGAGCCTAGGGCTCCTGGTAAGTGCTCAGTGAATATTCTTATGGTCAATATGGTAAAATGAATGGATTAGAAAAATAAAAGACACAAGGGGTCATCTTCACTGGAAGGGGGCAAGGGTGCTCCTACCCTCTTCCTTCCTGTTGCTAGGGCCTGGGGAGCCACCCTGTGAGTGGGACCTTAGCTGGTGGAGACCTCCCTACACAGCTGCCTTCTTAGCCCTTGGCCCCCCAACGTGGTGGATGGGGGGCTCATCTGACGGGCCTTCCTAGAACAGCCTCATGTAAAGGAACTTGGAGGTCAGCTAGTCCAACCTTTGTGTTTGTTTCATAGGGGACACCAAGGGCCCATGTGGGGAAGGACATGACCGAGGCCTGATGCCAGCTCCAGGTGCCTTTCACTGTACCTCCACCAACTGCGTACTTGGAATCCCAAAGCAGAAATCAGCATCTCTCAAAGGACTTCTTTAAAAAACCAGTTTGTGAAATGTTTTAATATGGAAAGCCTTACACAGCATTTTCAGTCTTTGTGTTTATATTAAATCACCTTTGTTGCAAAGAATAAAATAAAATGAAATTTAAAGTGTTCTAGAAAATCTGAGGTATATGATTGTCTATTTGCATTTTTCATTTCAATAGATATTTATTGGGGACCTGAGGTGCAAGTCTTGGAGACAGAGAAGTACGACACACATTCTGTGCCTTTCCGTAGTTGTCAGCTGGGGTTGGGAGAGGGCATGGGCATGGGAGAGAACAGCATGATGCTGCAGCTGTCGTGCTCCTTGGTATTTACCCAAAGGAATCAAAAACTTACATCCACATAAGAACTTGCACATGAATGTTTATAGCAGCTTTATTTATAACTGCCAAAAATTGGAAACAATCAAGATGCCCTTCAAGAGGTGAATGAATGAACAAACTGTGGCACATCCAGACAATGAAATATTATTCAGGGATAAAAAAGATATGAACTATTAAGCCACAAAATAACATGAAGGGACCTTAAATATGTGTTACTAAGTGAGAGAGGCTAGTCTGAAAAGGCTACATAGGTATGATCCCAAGGATATGATATTCTGGAAAAGGCAAAATTATGGAGACAGAAAAAAGATCAGTGGTTGGCAGGAGGTGGGGAAGGCGGGGATGGATAGTTGTTTAGGCAGTTAAACTACTCTGTATGATAGATACTGTGATGGTGGATACATGTCATCATACATTTGTCCAAACCCATCCACTTCACAACACCAAGAGTGTAAACTATGGATTTTGGGAGATAATGATGCATCCATGTAGCTTCATCCACTCTAATAAATGTGCTGGCCACTTTTATGAGGGAAGTTGACAATGGGGGAGGTTGTGTACATGTGGGGGCAAGGGTTATGTGGGAAATCTCTATGTCATCCACTCAATTTTGCTGTGAACCTTAAAGTGCTCTAAAATAAAATCTATTAATTTTTTAAATTAGGTCAGCATTAATACACAAAAAGAAACACACCTGGAAAACCAAGCAAAGATGAGGTTCACGGATTCAGGATCTCAGACATGGGAAGGTCTCAGAAATCCTGTTTCCTCTGATGCCAGTCTGTGACCCTCAGTTTCATGGATAATTTTCACACTCAACTGCTCCAGTTGAAAGACTTTTTCACTGGGATGTGACTTTCTTGGAACCTCAGTGGGTTAGAAGTAGAGGACCTTAAAAACCGTTGCCCAGTTCCTTTGTGGTTCTGATGAGAACTGGGCTGTAGAGGACAGTGCCTGGCTTACGGCCTCCCAGCTCTGAGCAGTACAGCTGGCCCGAGCCTCTTGACTCTGATGCAGGCTCTCCGGTGGTCCTCCCCCTTCTCACGTCCCCTTTCCCATCCCCAAGGTGGCCTATGAGGTTCAGACTGGAGAGGATGAGTATGGCTGAGGTGCACAGTGCAGGTCCAGGGCGAGGGCTAGCAGAGGACAGCAAAGGCCCCCTGAACTCCAGCAAAGCCAAACAATTGTCCTGCCCCTTCCAAGCCTCCTCCTCCTTCCTGTGAGTGGCTGATCCTCCTGGGTTCTGACTTCTTGACACCTTGCATGGAAGGCAAGGTCCCCTCTGTCTTGCTCTAGTCTTCTCTAAGAAGATAATGGAGAGATGCCCTAGAGCCCAAGGCACTCAGGGCCAGGCCTCTGTGGGAGGCATGACACAGAGTCTGGACCTCTTCATTCTACCCTCCCCCTCCACCTGCTCTAGCTCAGCTGGCCGGTTGGACCTCCTCAGGTAGGAAGGGATGGGGAACAAGCAGCTTGCCTGTAGTGTGCCATTGACAGGGAAGCAGAGGCTCTCCCATGTGTCCCATGCACACTTACAAAGTGCCTTCCCATTTCACCAGAAGCTCCTTCTGGGAGGATCTAACTGACTCATTCTCTCCTTGTTACCTAGCACCAGGAATGCTGGACCCAGGGTGTAACCTAGCAGAACAGGATGATGAAACAGAAACGAGTGGTCACAGTCTACACATGCCACTTGCTGGATAAAGCCCACACTTCCTCCAAGGCCTACAGGCTCTGGGCAACCTCAGTAGCCTCCTCTGGTGCCCCTCACTGGGCTCCGGTCACAAGGCCCTGTTTCTGTTTCCTCAACCCACCAAGGGCCTGCTTCCTGCCTGCCTCAGCCCTCACACCCAGTGACGGGCTGGAGCCAGCTCCACTGACTTGTGATTGTCCACATTCAGTGAAGTCATGCCACAGTGAAAGTATTTACACCACAGCAAATGGCAAACACTACCAATTAGCTGCTCCCTCCACCCCCTAGAATCAGTTATTAGAATTCCACCAGAGGACCACAGTGCATGCCATCATTTATCCAGGAACATGGTTCCCTCCCTTTTCATATCTCAGTTCAAATGGGCCATCCTCAGAACAGCCCTCTCTTCTTCCCCAGTCCTGGTTACACCTGCTGTTACAGGCATATTTTTCTTGTCTCTCCTCAGAGCTCAGCAGAGTGTGAGGCACATGTCAGGGACTCTGTAAGGATGTGGGGAAGTGTATGGGACCAGCTAAGGCATGACAGTTTAAGTGGATTAACAGCTTTAGCTGTTCCTCATTCAGTAAGATGTTGGCTGTGGGCTTATCATGTATGGCTTTTATAATTTTGAGATATGCCCAGTTTCTTGAGGATTTTTATCATGAAATGGTGCTGGATTGTGGTCAATGCTTTTTATGCATCTATTGAGATGATCATGGTATTTGGTTTTGCTTCTGTTTATGCAGTGAATCACATTTATTGATTTATGTATATTGAACCATCTTTTCATCCCTGGCATGAAGCCCACTTGGTCATGGTGGATTATTTTTTTGATGTGCTGTTGGATTTGGTTTTCTAGTGTTTTATTGAGGATTTTTACATCTATATACATAAAGGATAGTTTTTTATTGTGTCCTTTCCTGGCTTTAGTATCAAAGTGATACTGGCTTTGTAGACTGAATTAGGGAGAATTCCTCCTTCTCAATGTTATGGAATAATTCCTGTAGTATGGGTACCAGTCCTTCTTTGTAGGTATGGTAGAATTCAGCTGTGAGTCCATCTGATCTGGAGCTTTTGTTTGTTGGAAGATTTTTTTTTTTTTTTACTGTTTTAACTTTGCTTCCTCTTATTGGTCTCTTCAGGAATTCTGTTTCTTCCTGATTGAGTCTTGGGAGGTTGTATTTCCAGGAATTTGTCCATTTCTTCTATGTTTTCTAATTTATGTGTGCTAAAATTTTCATAACATTTATGGATGATGTTTTGTATTTCTGTGGTATCAGTTGTATTATAATAGCTCCTTCTTCTATTCTGATTTATTTTATTCAGGTCCTTTCTCTTCTATTCCTTCTAATCTAGCAAGACTTTTTTTTCTTTAACTTTTCAAAGAACCAACTTTTTGTCTCATTGTTCCTTTATATTATTTTTTTGTTGTTTTCCATTTGATTCTGTTCTGCTCTGACCTTTATTATCTCTTTCCTTCTGCTAGCATTGGGTTTGGTTGCTCTTCTTTTACTAGTTCCTTGCAATGTGACATTAGGTTGTTAGTTTGTGATCTTTCTGTCTTTTTCATGTTTGGCATTTAAGGGTATGAATTTTCCCCTGAGGAATGCTTTTCCGGAATCCCATAGATTTTGGTGCTTATCTACCCTTTGTCAAGAGCAAGAATTCTTTTGATTTCTATCTTAATTTCATTCTTGACCTCACAATTGTTCTGCTGCACATTGTTTAATTTCTATGACTTTGTGTAGAGTTGAGTGTTTCTCTTGTGATTGATTTCTTGTTTTATTACACTATGATTTGAGAGAATATATGTTATGATTTTGATTTTTTGAATTTGTTGAGTTATGTTTTATGGCCTAAGATATGATCAATCATGGAGAATGTCCCATGTGCTGATGAGAATGTATATTCAGTAGTTTTGGAGCAGAATATTCTATAAATGGCTATTTGGCCCATTTGTTTTAGAGTCCCATTTAAGTGTAGTGTTTCTTTATTTTCTACTTTGATGAATTGTCCAACTCTGACAGTGGGGTGTTGAAATCACTGACAATTATGATGTTTCTATTTATTTATTTGCTTAATTCTAGTAAAATTTAGCTTATGTATCTGGGAGCTCCTGTGTTAGGTACATATATATTTATGATTGTTATGTCTTCTTGTTGAATTGCTCCCCTTACCATTATGTAATGACCCTCATTGTCTTTCTTTACCTTTGTTGATTAAAATCAATTTTATCTTTTATTAAATATCTCTACCTGTTCTCTTTTGATTTCCATTTGGGTAAAATATTTTTTCCATCCTTTCACATTGAGTCTGTATGCATTTTTGTGGTTTAGTTGGGTTTCCTGGAGACAGTAGAAATTTGGGTCATATTTTGTCATTCATTCTCCTAGCCCTTTGTCTTTAGAGTAGAGAATTCAGACCATTAACATTGAGTGATACATGGGATGCTGATCTGTTTGTAATGCTGGGTGTACCTTATTGTTTTGTTTTCCGTTTGTGCTATTGTTTTATAAGAGTTGTGAGTTTTAGGGCTTCGGGGTGATTTTACACTGGTGGGTATCTATTGTACTGATTCATATACAATGCAATTCTGAGTATTTCCTGCAGTGCAGCTCTGGCCTTGACAAATTCCTTCAGTGTTTGCTTGTCTGGAAAGACTTAATTTTTCCATTGATTGTGAAACTTAGTTTTTCAGGATACAAAATTCTAGGCTGGCAGTCGTTTTGATTACAAATAATGAAGATGAGGCCACAGTCCTTTCTGGCTTGTAAGGTCTCCACTGAGAAGTCTGCAGTTAGCCTGATGGGTTTTCCTTTACATGTTAGTTGTTGCTTTCATCTTGCTGCTTGTAGAATTTTCCCCTGTATTTTGACTTTGGCCAGGTTAATTACTATGTGTCTTGAAGATATACTATTTGCTATGAATCTTCCCAGTGTTTGATGACCATCTTGTATCTGTATGTCTGAATCTCTTACAATACCAGGGATGTTTTCCTCAATAATTCCCTCGAATACATTTTGCTTGCCTTTAGCTCTTTCTTCTTCTCCCACAGGAACACCTATAATCAATATGTTAGTTTGTCTCACATCGTCCAATATCTATTTTATTGACTGTTCAGTTTTCCTTATTCTCTTCTCTTCGTCTTTGAATGACTGTGCTGACTCGAGAGCCTTGTCTTCAAGCTCTGAGATTCTTCTCCTTGGTTGGTTTAATCTGTTATTGAAGCTTTCTGCAGTGTTCCGAAATTCCCTTAGTTACTATTTCTTTTCTTTAAGTTTTATTATATGCTTTCATACATCATCTGTTTAGAGAGTTTTTCATTGATTTCCTGAAATTATTGTGGCTTCTTTTTGTTGGTTTTCAACATTCTCTTCAATTCCACTTATCTTATTTGCCATCCATATCCTGAATTCCATTTTTGTCATTTTGGCAATTTCCTTGTGGTTGGAATCCACTACTCTAGCTCCATTGTGATCCCTTGGGGGTGTCAAACTGTTTTGTTTTTCCATGTTGCCAGGATTCTTTTGCTGATTTCTTCTTATCTGACTCCTCTTCTCTTGGCACTGGGGCTGTTAGGTTTGTGGAGCACCTGTTCTCCTTTGCTGGGAACTCTCCTGTTTAGTTAGGAGAAGGGGAGGACCCCAGATGGAGCTTTTTTGCCTTACTCTTGAATGTTGATCTATCAGTGGAGGGGTGGGAGCACTGAGAGCCTAAAGAACAGCTGTTCTGTTTTGACCCATTTCCCTGTGATTGCCTCAGTTCAAGGCAGTGCTGGATGATCTTCGTGTGGGCTGGTGGGTTATTCCAAAGCACATTATTATAAGTTCAAATTGGGAGCAGCCCTTTATATAGGGCTGCTGGAAGCAGCCCTTTATATAGAGGCTGTTTTTGTGGGGCATTACTCTGCCTAGGGTCACCAAAATGAGGCATCTGGGTGAGGCTATCTAGGCAGTGGTCATGAGTGACTGGGATCTGGGCATTTGCTTCAACCTGGCACAAAAGCAATGGCCTTTCAAGGCTGTGGGATGCCTGGTGAAGCGTGGAACACTGGGGAGGTTCTCACTACCCAGCAGCAGTTGTAAAGAATCACAGGGCATTCTTGGGCCCATTAAAAAATCTGGAATTTCAGGGGTGGAATTGCAGGCGTGGTTGGGGCCCAGGAGCCACAGGAGCAGAGCCTTGGGTCCAGGTATAGCAAGAGTCTCTAGAGCTGGATTATGGGATGATGGGGGCAGAGCTGCACCGATGGGGGAACTGTTCCATTCATGTGGATACTGCTGATGCCCAGCTGCACAAGGAGGGGTTTGTCGCAGGGGCCCAAGGACCATGGAGGTGGACAAGGGCTGGTAGCTGGCCCAAGTTCTCCCCCCACCTATGTCCTGCTGAGGCAGTCACCCAAGGCTTCCCACTGTAGTGTCTGAGGCTCTTCCTCTGCTCGAGGATGGAGTGCTCAGCTGCCAGTCACAGGGCATGGCACAGGTGAGTGTCTGTTCTGTGTTCTCCCTCCCTAGGGTGGCAGGGATGATGGGAAGGCTACTGCTGGAAAGACGACTCCCAAGCCGACCTGGCACCATGCACCTGAGCATTCAGAGTGGCGTCAGCTGTAGAAACCCGTATCAGCAGCCACCAGATCTCTGCTGTGGGTTTTCTCTGGTGCAGTCTCTCTGCACAGACACTGCACAGCTCCCCGAGCGGTCCCTCGGCCTGCAGTGGTGGAGGGAGTCCCCTCACAGCTCGAGCCACCTGCAACTTTTACTTCTCTGCTTAAAAGTGGTGCAATGACTCTTTGACATGAGAATAAAAGTCCTATTTCTGCTATATTTTCGGTTTTGTTTTGAAATATGATGGTTCATTTAAATGAAGTTTAAATAAAATAGTTTGAGGCACATATGACATGAATGCAAGAAGGAATTAGGAAAATATCTTTGGGGGTAAAAACCTTACTTTTAAAATATCTGTTATATGCAGTTGAAAAGTAATATTCTGATGAATGATGATTTAGTTTGGAAATAAAATAACTTGGTAACTGTTGTAAACTTTCAGCCTGCTCTAGCATACCAGGAGAAAATTGCAATTACTTTTTTATGCTGTAAACACGTAAGTGATATTCTTGCATGACAATATCACTATTATATACCTACATGAATTTACACAGAGACCACAGTTTCCTTTCTGAGTGCACATTATGTTAGGGGTGG
This sequence comes from Cheirogaleus major, assembly GCA_963574435.1. NCBI lineage: Eukaryota > Metazoa > Chordata > Mammalia > Primates > Cheirogaleidae > Cheirogaleus > Cheirogaleus major. The sequence goes on along the minus strand of CAUYPO010024750.1, from coordinate 4,901 downwards.
AGCATGAGCTCCTAAAAGTATCAAAAACATAAACAAAACTAATAATTATTTATTAAAAGAAAATTATCTAGATAATTATTCTGGATAAGACTAAGCATCTAAAAAATGGGAGATCATCCTGAGAGCAATTATTAAATAATTCCTCATGACTCAACATTTCCACAATAAAAAGTAGTTTTCCATTTTGAACATAGTTGAAGGCAGGCAACTTTGAACACAAAACATCTGGTGAAAGTTGCCTTAGAAGTGGAGTACGACTGGCCTGTAGCCATGGCAACAAGTAGCCACCCACAACCAGTTTAAATCCAGTCAGTCCATCAATGACCACTGACATCACTCACCAGCCACTCAGTGTCAGCCTCTTGCTTTTGAGAGACAGCCAAGCAGACACAAACTAACTCCAATAAACATGCATGGGAGGGCCAATCAATCAACCACAGTGTCACTCAAATAATCATGCTGCTAGGTCATGACGTCAACCCACTTATGCCTCTGAACATCTGCCAATCCTTGACTCCACTCTTCCCCAAACCCTATATAAGATCAGCGGCTGCTCTGTCAGAAGTCACTGTGTCTGACCAGCAAAGCTCTCTTACTAGAGAAAGAAATGCATTCACACTCTCTTTTTATTTCAAATTTTGAAAGCTCATCATCCATTTGAAAGAATTTCTTAAGTCGCTTAACTTTACTTCCCCTATATTACACTCTTCTTAATAAAATACAAACACAGTTTGCAATTTCTCTGATCTATGTTAGCATATTGCAAACTGTCATAATTACCAGTAAAAGAATAAGTAGTGAGTAATAACAATATTGAGCTTTTCTCCTAAATGAAAAAAGAGTAATATAGAGAATATAGCTTATTAGAAAGACCCAAAAGGATCCAAACAATGCATATAGTTGCCAGGTAAAATTGTCACAATGAACCCAGGTCAAACTTTTTTTTTTTTAAGTGAGAATTAGTCTAGTGTGTAAAACAACACACTCAGGGTAAACTCCGTCCCCCCATTGACTAAGTATGTACTGAGCAGCCACTCGCTCCCTGCTGGGCCCCTTCCTAGGCACTGAGGAGATGGCAGTGAGCAAACAGCCTACTCCTGCGAGTGAAGTGAACACACAGTAGCAGTAAACGAGTAGACGGGCACGTGTATAGCCTGCTGCAGGAGAGAAACTAAAGCAGGAAATGAAACGCTCAAGTGTTGGAGAGGTGCGCTGGTGGAAATATGAGGATGGCCAGAAAAGGCCTTGCTGAGAAAGCCGCTTTAAGGAAAGACCTGAAGGAATGGAGGAGCAAGCCAGGAGGCCGTCTGAGCGAAAAGCTTTCCAGACACAGGGCACCGCAAGTACAGAGGTGTGCCTGGAGTGTGTGAGGACGAGCGAGAGGGTCCGTGTGGCTGCAGCAGAGCAAGAGGGATAGAAACAGAAGATTAAGTCTGGGGGACAAAAGGTCACAACATGTACTGCCTTTTAGGCATCAGGAAGAACTGTGGCCTACACTCTCACTGAAAGGGGAGGCAATTCAGAGGTTTTGAGCAGAGCAATGGCCTAACCTGACATAGGATTTCATAGCTATACTGGTTTAAGCTGGAAAAAGGATTTAAAACAGAAAAGGAAAAAGAAAAAACCAAGAAGACCAATTAGTAGTCTCTTACTCTCACCTAGACAGCAGGAGGTGGTGGCTGGAACATGGAAGATACGACAGCTTCTGGAGATATTTTCAAGGTAGACATAACAAGATTTGCTGATAGTTTGGATGTGAGGTTGTGAGGTGTTGGGGAGGGGGATGTGTCTAGAATGACACCAAAGTTTTTGGCAGAGAAACTGGAAGAGCTGCCATTAACTCAAGTAGGAATGACTACCCAAGGGGCAGGTATGAGCAAGAACATCATTTTCTCCATTTTGGACCTGATAAGTTTGCGACATCCTGTAGCTAACCAAAGAGTGATGTCAAATAGGCAGTTTGGTATATCAGTCTGGAATTAAAGAGAGAGCTCTCCCCTGGACATAGAAACATAGAAATCATTATCATATACAAGGAAGTAAGTGTCCTGAGAAAGAAGGTACGGGACTGAGCCCTGGGACACTTCAATGTCACAAGGTGGAGGCTGAGGACAGGTACACAAAACAGGCTAAGACAGACAGACTAGAAAGGTAGGAGGAAAATCCAGGTGAGAGAGTGACATCCTGAAAGGCAAGTGAGGAAAATGCTATGAGGAACAGAGTCTTCCACTGGGACAAACATTGCTGACAGGTTCAATATGATGAGGTGTAAGACATTACATGTAGATTTATTAAAGTGAAACTCGGGGGTAAGCATGAGAAAAACTATTTTGGAGCAGTGGTGGGAGTGAAAATTACAGGCGTTTAATAGTGAATGGAATGGAAATTTGAGTCCATGACTGTACAGAGCTCTTTCAAGGACATCATCTAAGAGGAATGATCACGGATGATCTAATATTCTTCCTGTGTAGCTGTACTTTTCAATCCTTATATAATCATTATGCAGCATATTTTAACACTTTTTAAAGTTTTTTAAAAATTACATACATATAGCATTTCAAGAAATGCCAGGACCAAGATATTAAACAATAAACTCAAAAAATCATAGAACTACAAGACCCCTTGAACATATCTGGATGCTAGAAGCTGATTGTCATTTTGCTCATGCTAATAAATAAAGATAACAGAAAGACTGTAAGTTGCAAGGGCAGTATTTCTTCCTTGATAAAAATCACCCAACTCCAGGATATTTTATATTTTTCAAATATACAGAGCAATCACTGATATTGCAGTACTGAATTCCATCACAGGGAAAATAAAGAGAAGAATGCAGAAAATAATCTCACTTTGTAAATTGACTTTTTGCATATTATACAATATGAAGTCACTGTTGAAAACTAGGGAGTGGTGCATACCAAAATGCATTATCTTTTAAAAGGAAGGATAATGGAATGCATGCAGGGTACCCTTAAAAGGAAGATTCACAGCATTACTATTACAGCTCCTTGCTTTTAGCACAGGGGTCAGCAAATTGGTGCTCGTTGGCCAAATCCAGCCCACTGCCTGTTTTTGTAAGCTAACGTTTTATTGCAACACAGCCCCTGTAGTCGCTTACTGTCTACGGCGGATTGTAGACTACAGCGACAGAGACGCTACAGTTCACGAAGTCTAAGGTATTTACTGCCCGGCTCCTTACAGAAAGAGTTAATAAACTCTTGCTTTAGTAGGACAAAGATCCTTGGATCTATTTTAATAAATTTTACCCAGTAGTCAAGTGGGGATTGAAATGTATGAAAACAAAATGAACAGAAACACATATTCACTAGTTCCACAATTGAAGCGAATAAAGGACAGTAAGGGCACAAAGGAGAGAACAGTTAGCTCTACCCAAAACTCCAGAAATGCTGCAAAAACAGGACCGGATTTTGAAAGGCAGACAAAGTGTGAAGGGTTTCTAGACAGGGCAGCGTGAACAAAAGGACGAGGCAGGAAACAGCACGGCAAATAGGAGTAGCAGAGTGATGTGGTAAAACTGGAGCACAGCTGCAGGAAGCGGGATGGAGTGAAAACGGAAGACTCAGTCCCAACCACAGCGACGCCTGCCAACCTACAACATGAACTGTCCCCTTCAAGTAATGGGATCCTCTCAATGAGGAGATGACTTAGATCTTCGCAAGTACATTTTAGAAAGGTCACCCAGGCAGCAATGTAAAGATAAATGAACTTGGTGGGGGTGGGGGTTGACTAGAAAACGATATTTCAAAATTATAAGAGAGTGAGTTAGGGTAATAAGAAGAAAAATGGTAAGCAGGTAGAAGATACAGAACTTGGTGAATGACTGGATTTGTGATTGGAGGGAGGACTGGAGAGCTGGGCTGTTCCTGCCTGAATGTTTCACTGCTATATATTAGGGTTCTTTACTAGGGTGAAGAAGCCAGATGGCAGAGTAGATTATGAACAGTCAAAAAGACTCAGAGAAGGGTCAAGGACTGCTTTATTTGGAAATATGTCAAATTTGAGGCGTCCAGGGGATGTAGAAGACAGATTTGGATAAATATATTGGGAGTAGTTGTAGGTAACTTTACTCAAGAAAAGCATATGGAGTTAAGAAGGTAAGTATTTGTGAAATATACTAAAGTGGTAGAATTCAATAATGTAAGCCTTCACAGAACTCTGAAATTTTGAAAATGAAAACAAGAGAAAGGACAAAATATGGGATGCAGTTTTTCAATTATATGTTTCAATATCTGTTTCAAGGACATAAAATGTACCTTTATTAAGACACACAAATATTTATTTCTGGAAGATTATTGGGATATGCATTTTTATTTATTTTTAATTTTTTAATTTTTTTATTTGAGCATATTACAGGGATACAAATGTTTAGGTTACATATATTGCCCTTGCCCCATCCGAGACAGCGCTTCAAGTGTGTCCATCTCCCAGACGGTGCACACCGCACCCATTACGTGTGTATATATGCAGCCCCTGCTCCCCCGTCCCATCTGCCCGTCATCCGATGACTGTTATTACTATATGTGCACTTAAGTGTTGATCAGTTAAAACCAATTTGATGGTGAGTACGTGTGGTGCTTGTTTCTCCATTCTTGGGATACTTCACTTAGTAGCATGGGTTCCAGCTCTATCCAGGATAATACAAGAGGTGCTAGATCACCATTGCTTTTGTGGGTGAGTAGAACTCCATGGTATACATATACCACATTTTATTAATCCACTCATGTATTGATGGGCACCTGGGTTGTTTCCACATCTTTGCAATTGTGAATTGTGTTGCTATAAATATTCTAGTGCAGATGTCTTTTTTATAGAATGTCTTTTGTTCTTTTGGATAAATGCCCAGTAATGGGATTGAGGGATCAAAGGGTAGATCTACTTGTATC
>CAUYPO010024746.1:0-12401 GCA_963574435.1 Cheirogaleus major | reverse complement strand
AAATCTCATTTAGGCCGGGCGCGGTGGGACCGCGCCTGTAACCCTAGCACTCTGGGAGGCCGAGGTGGGCGGATCGCTCAAGGTCAGGAGTTCGAAACCAGAGCGAGACCCCATCTCTACTAAAAATAGAAAGAAATTAATCAGCCAACTAAAACTATATAGAAAAAATTAGCCGGGCATGGTGGCGCATGCCTGTAGTCCCAGCTACTCGGGAGGCTGAGGCAGAAGGATCGCTCGAGCCCAGGAGTTTGAGGTTGCTGTGAGCTAGGCTGATCCCACGGCTCTCTAGCCCAGGGAACAGAGTGAGACTGTCTCAAAAAAAAAAAAAAATCTCATTTAATCCTTTTAACAACCCTGAAGCACCATCCTTATTCTACAAGGACTTCGTTTCTCTCTACAACCCAAACTGTCCCCTGCGCGGTGCTGGAGTGTTGACTGGGCCTGTTCCATCGATGCAGTCTCCTCGACAGGTGTTCACCAGGAAATTCCTCTTTGGGTTGGGATAGGCCCCCACACACACGGGCTGGCTGCCCATACTGGGATCGGGCACTGTGATAAGCACTTTATCACTGCATACGCGCGATTTCATCCCGTCCTCACACAGCCCGTGAGGTAAGCACCGTTATGTCCTCTCTCACAAACGAGGCGGCCAAGCACCCCAGGCACCGAGGATGTTCCGCTCAGGTGGGACTCTTTGCGCAGCGCCCGGGACGCGGGGATTGGTCTCCGCGCTACGGCGGCTGCCGAGGGTCATCCTGCAGAGTCCGGCGCTTCGCGGCGGGTCCCTGGCTTGAGGCTTCCTGTAGCTACTTGTAGCTGACCTTGACTTCAAACCCAGCCAGGCCTGGGCTGGCAGGGAGAGCGAAGGACCTCCTAGGCCGGCAAGATTGCCACCCCCGCCCTGGGTCTTGGGCGTGGCTCCCAAATCTCTCTACCGCACCTGGGAGTCGTCCAGGAACCGGCTCCCCGCTTAGTAGTTCATTACAGAAGTATTACAGTCATCACACGACATTGTGAAAATACAAAGAATGATAAAATGATTTTAACAGCACTTCTAATTCTACCAGCAAGCAAGCCTGTGCTACCGTTTGCATTTATTTCACTTCATTCTAAGTCTCTGTATGGATTTTACGTGGCTGTGATAAAAATGCCCTGCTAATGTGAATCCAGGGTCGTTTTTTTCACTTTGTAACATCAACATTTCACTATGTTATTACAAATTCTTCCTAACTATAATTTCTAATGACAGGATATTTTTTCATTGGGTGGATAGGCTATCATTTATCTGAATATCTTCTGAATGTTTAACATTCAAGTGGTTTCTAGAGTTTCACCAATATAAATTATTTTGTCATAAACATTCTTGTGTGTAAAGTTCTCTCAATATTTAGACTAATTTCCTTAGATTACGTCCACAGAAATAGAATTGCTAGGCCAGAGTGTGAACATTTAAAGGCTTTCGGTATTATTGTCAAACTGCTTTTCATGGGAGACTTAGAGAGGGTTTTGGTGCTTGGAACACTACCACTTACATCCCAACATTTTTTTTTTCTTCAGGAAAACATCTAAAATGCACTCCCATAGAAAGTATCTGCATTTAAATCAGGATCAGAACTTCAAACTGAAACTTTTGTGCCCTAATGATGGCTTCAGGCTTCATAAAGTAGGTATGGAAGGTTCCTACAGGTTAGGATTTTTCTGGTGACCCTGAGTGGCCACTTACTCTGTCTATGCTTAAGAGTAACCTTGACTCTCAGCCCCTGTATGGAGTTCTGAGGGAGGCCAAGGGTCACAAGGTGGGTGGGACAGACTTCACTTTAGGAGAAGTGAAATAGTTCACAAATCCACAGAATATCGATGATCATATTCCTCCTCTACCAGATGACAAGATAAAAAAGAACAACAAGATGTGATTATGGGAGACAGCCACCATGAGCAGCAGCACCGAGGCCCGTAAATACTGCTGATTGACCGTGCTGTCAGTGTGTGAGAGATCAGGTGGAAGCTCAGTCCAGCTTCTTATTTACTCTATGTAAAGCCACTTGCTGTCCAGAACCTTCAGGACAATGTTGTTGCCACTTGTTCTGTCTGTAATTCCCAGTGATGGGTTGGAGGTGACCAGCAGTCAGGCTGTTTCCCTCCGGACAGGGAGCCTAAGAGTCCTGCCGGGATTGAGGTGTAGGTAGAAAATGAAAAACATTCCTTCTGAATCAATTCTTTCTTTGCCTATTTGGCCAAATCCCTGCATCTCCTCTTACACACACTCTCTGTTCTGGGACACTCTCCTATACCCAAACCTTGGCAAGTTCCCTCCAGTTCACTGACAACCCCTTTATGCTAGGATCCTTTTGTAGTGGGCATTATGATGCAGCACTCAGACTCCTCTTATTCCCCCCTGCTACTGGGGATTCACTGGCAGACAGCCCTTTCCAGGAAGTGTCTTTGATGAAGACAGATGCCCACTGAAGGTCACACCCCTCTGCCCGGAGCAGTCCACATCCACTGGGATTTAAAGGTCTGGCTCCCTCCACCCACCTTTAAAGATCCATGTGGAGTCAACAGAGGCCTTTGTTGACACTGCTTTGTAGCCCAAAGTGTTACTCACTTTCCTTCTTTTCCAAAATGTTGATCCTAAGAGTACTCCCTAACAAATGTCCTGCGCGGAAATTTCCATCTCTGGGTCTGCTTCTGGGAAATCCAACCTGTGACACCAATCCCACATAAAATAATCACTTGCTACTCTCTGGGTCTCTTGTTTAATAAACATTATCTAGCAATAATATGGGGATAAGGTCACAATTCATAATAGGCTAGTTTATGGCTTCTTCTGTGTCACTTTTTTTTCTTCCTCACAAGCCCTGTCACATTATGACTCCTATTTCTAGGTTTGGGACAGAACAATGGCCCCAGAGATGGCTATATCCTAACTGCCAGAATGTGCAGATATGTTAATTACAGGGCCTAGGGCTGTGATCCCCAACTCCCCACACCCATTGGTCCGTGGCCTTTTAGGAACCTGGTCACACAGCAGAGGTGAGCAGTGGATAAGTGAAGGAAGCTTCACGTGTATTTACAACTGCTCCCTATCACTCACATCACTGAGCTCCACCTCCTGTCAGATCAGCAGCAACAGTAGATTCTCATAGGAGCATGAACCCTACTGTAAACTGCGCATGTGAGGGATATAGGTTGTGCGCTCCTTATGAGAATCTAATGCCTGATGATCCGAGGTGGAGCTGAGGCTTTGATGATAGCACTGGGGAGTGGCTGCAAATACAGATTATCATTAGCAGAGAGGTTTGACTGCACAATAAATGTAATGCACTTGAATCATCTCAAAATCACCCGCTCCCCCCTTGCCCCCAGACCATGGAAAAATTATCTTCTATGAAACAGATCCCTAGTGCTTAAAAGGTTGGGGACTGCTGGCTTAGGTGAATTAAGATTGCAGATAGAATTAAGGTTGAGAATCAGATGATCTTAAAATAGGAAGATTTATGTAATCACAAAGATCCTTAGAAGTGAGAGAGGAAGAGAGGAGAGAGTCAAGAGTGAGGTGACTGCAAAAGAGGATCAGAGAGATGCAATGTGGAAGTTACTCGGCTTGCCATTGCTGGCTTTGAAGATGGAGGAAGGAGCCACAAACCAAGGAATACAGGTGGCTTCCAGAAACTGGAAAAGGTAAGCAGATGGAGTCTTCCCTAGAGCCTCCAGAATGGAATGCAGCCTGCCAACACCTTTAATTTTAGCCCAGTGAGACTCATGTCATATTTTTAGCCTGCAAGACTATAAAATAATAAACTTGTATTGTTTTAAGACGTTTAATTTGTGGGAATTTCTTATAGCAGCAACAAGAGACTATCACACCAAGCAAATCTACTTCCTTCCCAAGGGCTCACTTTCAGAGAAGGCCTCAGCAGGAACAGTGAGGAAGAAGCAACTGGTACAACCTCTCACACAAATTGCCTTTGACCCTTTTGTCTGGATGCTATTGTCTAAGCAGAAAGAGGGTAATATTTCTCTATAACCTACCTTTATGGGGAGAAATAATAATTATGAGAATTTCAGCAGTGGAAGAGACTATACAGTTCATCTGTATCAATGAATCTCAAGCTTTCTTTTAGCAGGGGAATTTTTTTTTTTAAATAGGGAATCACAGACATCCAATATTTAAGACAGGTAAAAGTGAAGCTATCCTGATTGTCGCCAAGTCCCATTGTCTTTCACCTCACCCGAGGAACTCCATCTCTGAGGACAAAGAATAAAAGTCACAGACCTAGGTCCCTGGGTCCCTGGGCTGGAGAGCAGCAAAGCAAAAACCAGAACCGAAGTTTCCAGCCTTAACCCAGAGCCCAAGCAAAGAGATTGACTATAGGCTATTCTCAGAACACTGGTATGACAGTCTTTCTCTGCCTTCTCTGGTCAATAAAACCTGTGCAGCATTACAGAACACCTGTGAATTTCCTATAGACAGATTGACACCTGTATTTACATGTTTTTTGTATATGTTTCATTTTGTCATATACTGGATTGTCACACCCATAGCCAGTCCGACTGTTGATGGAATAGGCCACTTACTACTTGGTGTGACTGTGGGCAACCAAAGTACCATCTGCCTCCAAACCCCTCTCCCCACCAGCCTGCTAATATGCCTGATGCTCCACCATTGGAGTCCCTAAGGCATTGCTTCCAAAAGGCTCCCTTCAAAATCCAACTACATTTAATTGATTCTAAGGCTCACATTACATTATTTTTAGACATCTTTAAAATCAGGGCCTAACAAAATCTCTGGATTCTTGCAATTATAATTGTTTTTTTTGGTGGCATATGAACTAATGTAGCATCTTGCAATCAATGTCATCTTAGATTTGGAGAAATATGGCATGTGGGAAATAAAATAACCCATTAGCACCCTTGCAGGCTGAAGGGGAGATCAGAGTCCTTAGAGAATAGAAATAGGAGTGTGTGTGCACATGTGTGTGCAAGGTGGAGGCTCCACAGTGTGAAGGATCCAAGCAGCCAAGAACAAGCATGGAATGAGGATGGTGACATGGGAGGGGCTTTGTTGGGCTATGTAAAGTTTATATTCTGACATAGGAAATTGAATAAATTAACATCTTCATTTGTTTTAGAAGCAAATGAGATTCCAAAATGGCTCCTGGAGTTATGTCACAATGACATCCCTTATTTCAGAGTCTATGATCAATTAAGTAAATATAAAATATATAGTGTAAGACATAAATGTCACTCATTCTACAAATGGAAGTGCTCATCACTTCTGTGTACTGGCTTGATTAGGTGGCAGCTAACATGAACCATGAAGGGTAACAGTTGGTCAACTGGACTTCTGTTTGTTCTTCCAGTCCATTTGGTTAAATGAACTATGAATTCATTAAACCAGAGTCTTCTGCCCTAATCAAAGTTCAGCAGCACAAAGGTATTTGCCAATCCCAGAATGACATTTAAGATCTAAAACATAAAAATGTACTTTAAAAATACAGACATACTTTCATTAACTAATAATTATGATTAAGACAGACGTTTATTATTTAAACAATTTTATTTGGGAACAGAAGGAGAAATCAAAATTGCAATCCAGGGACTTGTTATTTTGTCTTATCTGCTACAAAAATTAGCTATCACTTGGTGTCCAGCCAAGACCATGAAGTCCCACTTTGCTTGCCTTTCATTATAAATTTGGAGATGTGCTCCTCTGGAAAACAAATTGGCACTAACACGTAATAAAATTCTGTGCAAAAGGACAACAGACCTCTACAAATCACACAGAGGAAAAACAACAGTTTTCTGCTAAAAGATTCATCGTGTTACTCTGTGCAATTCACAAATATGGGTGCAAATGGTTGGAATATTTTTATATTTGGCAGAAAAGATAAAGGTCTAAAGAAGAAATATCACTGATGGCTTAACTGAACGGAACATAATGAACTGAAAACCTCTCAGTTTTAGCAACTCCCTCTCCAGCCCTTTGAGCGCTTCCAGTGACGACGCAAAGTCTGCTCCCAGGGCACTCTGCAGAAGTGGCTGGCAATTAGCAATGTGCCAGCTAATCTGAAGGAAGGAACAGGGAGATACTGAGATGCCAGAGTTGACCACTGAATGCAGCCTTCAGTGCACGAACGGAATAACGGAGCTGAAAATCCTGCAAACAGGTACCAGCTGTGAAATCAGTTCCCTGAATTTCAAACTCATTCATGGTGAATTCCTATATGCTGAGTTCCTGCAGAACACAGCCAACCTGGTTAGAAAAACGCTTCTGTAATTCAGCTGGCATTTCCTATGGACATGCTATGTTCTAGACCTTGTGTGGGAGCCCCAGGGAGGATCCATACTGGCATCATACAGCATCCCTGCCCTCAAGGAGCTCACCATCCATGGGAGGGACAGAAATATCCACAGTAGGAAGATGGGCAGGTGGCAGTGCTGTCACCTAGCCACAGAGGATAATGGGTGGGGTGGGAGTCACGGAAGAGGAAGAAGCACATCCTGACGCCAGGTGGTGGGAGGAATTGGAGATGGTGTGGAAACACATGGTAGATGGAGGGAGGTGCATTTGGTACTGATCTTTAAAAAAAAAAAGAGTAGAGTTTTAACAAGGAATAATGGAGAAAGGGCATGTAAGACAGAGGGCACAGTGGGAACAAAGAGATGATGGCAGGAAAATGCAAGCGTGTTTAGAGGAGAGAGAATGGCTTGGGATGGCAGTGCTAGAGAAAGGGAGGCTGCATCTGCTGGGTAGTCCAGATATCTGCAGGACTGAGGCACCCGGGGGGAGGCTGTGGAGCAGAGAGAGTTACTCTATCAGGTCTTTGCCACCAGTGCCACACTTCAAGGGCCCTGAAGAGGGAGGAGCAGATGCCTACTGTAGCCTGGTTTGCTAGCAATTACAGGAATCACTGCCCTGCATGTGATTCCTCATGCTTTAGCCTTAATCTGCAAAAACCAAGACTTTGTTGCAGTCTAGTAGCCACTGCAACAAGCCCACCTGGAGTCAGGACACTCCTGGGCCAGCAGCCAAAGGGAGTAATGAAGGCAGAGCCCAGCCAACTGAGTGATGCTGCCATCCTCCCAACCTAGAGTCAGGTCCATGGAGGTAAGAACCCCATTTGCCTTTGTCCTACAATTAGGTTTAGAACATTTTCATCATCCCCCCAAAATCCTATTCTCCTTAGCCCCTCAGCCCTTTCTGCCACCTCCTCGACCCTAGGCAACCACCCATATACTTTCTGTCTACGGAAATCTATAAAGACTCGCCCATTCTGAGCATCCGGAATAAGTGAAATCATACAGTGAGACCTGTTGTGTCTGGCTTCTTTCACTTAACACAATGTTTTCAAAGGTTCATCCACGCTATAGCATGTGTCAGTACTTTCTTCTTTATGGCTGAATAATATTCCATTATGGATACACCATATTTTATTTAGCCATTCATCAGTTGATGGACATTTGGGTTGTTTCCACTTTTTTGTCCCTTATGAATAATGCTGCATGAACACTTGCATACGAGTTTTGTGTGGACATATGTTTTCAGTTATCTTGGGCCCATACATAGGAGTGGAACTGCTGGGTCTTTTCTTATTCACCCCATTTCTCCTAGCACCTAACATGAATAAATGTCTATTGAATGAATGAATAAAAGACATCTCATTTTCTTAGAAAATTTTTGAGAGGTTACTACAAAATATACCAACATTGACAACTACTGTCGGCAGTTAAACCTTGCCACAGTTCTCTTCGTGGCTTATTTAGGTTGAGGAGAGCCTGGGGTCCATCGGCTTGCCTGCCTGATCTTTCTCATCTCACTGAGGAAGCTGGGGTAGGCGGGCAGAGTGAGCGTGCCCCTCCCCATGTCACCCAGGAAGACGAGGCTTGTCCTGACTCAGCAAGTTCTCAGATCAGGGAAGGCCCCACAATCGGGCTGATTCATTCTGGGAGATGGAGCTGCCAGGAGTCCAGTTAGCCCAGATGGGGCTTCACATGGATGGTGCCTCCAAGCAGGGCTGCGGAATGAGGACAGGAGGGGACAGGAGCTGCGTTCCCACTGACCCACCCATCTAAGGGATGCCCAGGAGCACAAGGGCCTGCTGTGCGTATGTGGAGGGTGGGGGTAGTGGCCTGGGACACACGCATCCCTATGTGCACTTAGTATTCCCGTGAGCCCGCTGCTCCCATGACCCACGTGTTCATATCAGCAGGAAAGAGCCAAATGGGGTGAGCAGCAGATGCCACAATGAGGCCTTGGCTGCTCAGCGCACACCTCATGCACCATCCACGCTCCTTCCCCGGCTGGCAAGGGGCTGCACAGCCGGGCAGCAGTGCATGTGCAGCTGTAACCCACATTTATTAAGGGAGTGGGCAGCTGGAGCCAGGCAGGGCTGTGCCCTTCCACGGGAGCCCCTGTGGCCTGCCAGGCTCGCCCAGGCTCCTCACAGATGGTCTGGCAACGCATGCCCTGACACAGCGCACAGCTTCCGGGGTTCTTTGGTCTGAGCAGAGTTATAACAGGCGGCTTGGATTTCTAGGGAAGGAGCAGAAGGAAGCTCCTCCTGCCACCCAGGCAGGGGTCTGCCCACCCCCTCCCTCCTCCCACTGACTTTCCATCTGCCCATCAAGGGCCAGCTGCCCACACACAACCCTCACCTCTCGTCACTGTGGGGCCCACGGGGACACCCCCTCCTTCCTGTGCTCTCTGTAGTTTCATGGGCTCTTTTCTTCCCAGAAAGACTAAAATCCTCCAGGAGGAGAATAGTTCTTCATAACAGCTTTCCCAAAACCTTCAGAACACGGCCCCCAATTCAAAAATCAGCAAAAATGTTTTCTCTGCCTCATCCAGTCACGGTCATGGCTAATACTCATACCGATCAGCCTGGCCCTGACTCAGCACCTCCATGAGCTGTTTAACATGCAGCCAATATTTCGTGCCTAAATTATATTTGCGTGTGTGTGTGTTTGTGATTTCAAAAGTAGCACATGTTCAATGTAGAAAATACAATAGCATTCAAAAAGAAATAAAAACCGCCCACAACTCCACACCCCGAAATGAATTCCTACAAAATGTTGGTGTATATTGTTATTTTTCTATTTCTGTTTATTACTTTTTGCAAAATTGTGATCATCATGTGCATGCTGTTTTAAAACATGTTTTAGCACATTATGAATATATCATATTGCTATTATATCATTTTTAGCAATGTCAATGGCTGTATAATATTCTATCACGTAGACTTAATGTATTTTATTTAATCAGTCTCCAGTTGTTCCTTATACTGATTGCTTTCAAGTTTTAAATTTATAAATCATGCCATGATAAATAATCTTATACAGAAATAGTTTTGCACACTTCTGAATATTTTCTTAGGCTACAGTCCTAGAAATGGAATTGCAGGCTCTAAAATCATGAACATTTTTAAAGCTTCTTAAACTTGTTGCCTAATTGCCCCTCAGAAGGATTGTAGCAATTTAGATTCCTACTGGATTTGCCTACAACAATTTGTAATAAGTATCTTCTGATCAGAAGCCTCAAAATAAAAAGCCAGGGCAAGGGCTAAGCAGGCCCTGGGGGACATCAAAGGTGGAGTAGAAAGAAAGTGACACACAGGCACATTGCTGAGCAGAGTCAAGAGCTCTGTGTTCACAAAAATACCCTTATTCGTCAAGAAAATTTTACACCACCCCACACACTCCCACTCTCAGTGTCCTCTGCGTTAGAAGGCAAGCTATAATAGTATATGATACATTTTAGATAGAGTTCCTTCCAAAGTTGGCACAAAAGCTAGTGTCCTTTCAGTAGCAGTGTAGCAGGGTGGAGCAAGGAGGAGATCAGAGTCTCAAGGTCCAGCTCCCCTGACAACCCCACAGAAACATGTTGAGTCAGTTGTCCTCAGCCTGGGGTCAGCCCGGCCCTCAGTGTCCCCATCTGAAAATGACAAAGCTATGAGAAGCTACGCATTTGATGTGGGCATCAAATATGCCAAAGTACTTTGCAAACAGTCAAGTGCTGACCCCATTGCTAAGACCGGGAGCCTGAAGGGGTAAGCGTTGTTCTACTCAAGAGGAAGAGGCTGTTCCCTGGAGATGCTGGGAGGACAGAGAGCTGCTACAATGTCCCTGCAGCACCTAAGGACACAGGGGCTGACCATTAGCAATTCCTTTCACATTGGAGAGACTGAGCGAACTAGTTTCTGTAAGTCACAGGAGGAGAAAGGAAAGACCTTTGCCTAGTTAAATTCCAGCCCACACTGTTTTGCTCTAGACGTGGCCAACTCAAGGCTTTTCTTGGTCCTTCATATCAGGGGGGTTTAATTGCTCTACATTTGCAGAAAGCTTAATTGGCTCTGTTGCTAGAGGATCTGCTTCTGCCATTTTCCTTTGCATTCGTGGCAGGCCTCAGAGGAGAAGCTGGAAATAATAATGTCCCAAGGTGAAATAAGGTGACATGCTGGAAATCGCTTGGAAGAATATAAAGTGCAAAGGTGAGGTCTAATTCTCATTCACCGGCAGTGAAAGCACGGGCCGTGCAGCAGAGTCAGGAATGTGACTTACCGTATCAGGTCAGCGTGGTGTTGGGGTCCTGGCTTTGTCCCCTACTAACTGTGTGGCCTTAGGCACATTATTTACCCCACCAAAGCCTCATTTTCTCCTCTTCCCTGCACCTTTAGTTCTCCGAAAGTGTCGTCTTTATCCAGGTATTCAATGACTTCCTCCCTAACTAGAAGGAAGCCCCATGAGGGCTTATTTATGGCGGTTCCCAAGTCAAGGACGAGTGCCTACCTCCAAAATCATTTGTCAAGTGGACGAGTGACTCTGGCTGTCCCGTAGGACACCATCCCTAGGAATTCTGCTTTGTCCCTCCAGCCACTTCAAGGATGGCTTGATGTCTGGAATAAGGGAGACGATCAGGGGTGTCAGTGGCAAAAGGAGGGGAAAGGAGGAGGTGTCACTGGAAAAAGAATTAACCTCCATGAGCAGCAACTTCTTTTAGGAAACTTGACCCATTCCTGTTTTCAAAAAACAGAGCTGCTGAAAGGATTGTGATTTTATCACGTTCTGAGTCCCAGTGGGCAATACTCATTCCTGAAAGGACTGCTAATTTTAGATTAAAAAACAGTCCTTGCCTTTGAAATACATATACTCAATAAAGATCATTTTTTTACCCCTATAAAAAAAAAAAAGGTGAAAAGACTTGACTAACTCAAAGCCAAAAAAGCTTAATTCGTCTAGCCCAACCCTCTGTGTGGCCTCATAGAATCCTCTATGTGGTTCTCTCTGCCAGGGCAGTGCTTCCTCCTTCGTGCCTTTCCCAGCTCCCTCCTAGACCTGCCCTCACTCCCCGCACTCTGGCAGAAGACAGCCAGCTGTGGCAGGGCAGGGTGCCTGGCAGCCAGCTTCTCCTGATGGAAATGTCAGGGCTGCAAGTGCTAAGGGAGACCAGGCTCTGCTTCCAGGCCAGGCTTCCACGCTAACCAGCAACTCTCGGGGGCAGAGGAGGGCCCGGGCTGGTTCAGCTCTGCATCCTCTTTCCCAGCCACATACAATGAGTGAATGATGAAGGAGAAGCAGCTGGCTGGAATGAATGTGTGAATGAATGGGGAATGAATGAGTGAATGAATGAATGCGTGAATGAATGAATGCACATATATTGAGGGCCATCCCTGTGCCTAGTGCTGTAGCAGGCACTGCTGCCTATTTCTCCAACATAGTCACAGCAAGTCTGTGAAGTTGGGCGATCACTACCATCGCTCCTATTCCAGGTGAGGAAACTCAGGCAGTTTGCCAAAGAACTAACCTGACACTCAACTTGTATTTAGAGCTACCAGATTGGCTAATAAAAAATCAATTTTTGGGCCGGGCAAGGTGGCTCACGCCTGTAATCCTAGCACTCTGGGAGGCCGAGGCGGGCGGGTCGCTCAAGGTCAGGAGTTCAAAACCAGCCTGATCAAGAGCGAGACCCCATCTCTACTAAAAATAGAAAGAAATTAATTGGCCAACTAAAAATATATAGAAAAAATTAGCCGGGCATGGTGGTGTATGCCTGTAGTCCCAGCTACTCAGGAGGCTGAGGCAGAAGAACTGCTTGAGCCCAGGAGTTTGAGGTTGCTGTGAGCTAGGCTGACTGCCATGGCACTCACTCTAGCCTGGGCAACAGAGTGAGACTCTGTCTCAAAAAAAAAAAAAATAGAAATAAATTAATTGGCCAACTAAAAACATATAGAAAAAATATTAGCCGGGCATGGTGGCGCATGCTGTAGTCCCAGCTACTCGGGAGGCTGAGGCAGAAGGATTGCTTGAGCCCGGGAGTTTGAGGTTGCTGTGAGCTAGGCTGATGCCACGGCACTCTAGCCTGAGCAACAGAGTGAAACTCTGTCTCAAAAAAAAAAGAAAAA
>CAUYPO010024744.1:0-14610 GCA_963574435.1 Cheirogaleus major | reverse complement strand
TGGTTTTTGTTACAAAGCTCTGGCACAGATTGATGTCCACCCCTCCGATTCTAATATAATTATGAAGTCAAAGAAATTAAGCGAAACACTATAATGTTAAAATTGAAAATAGCAACACAAACTCATTTTCTTTTTTTTTTTGAGACAGTCTCAATCTGTTGCCTGGGCTAGAGTGCCGTGGAGTCAGCCTAGCTCACAGCAACCTCAAACTCCTGGGCTCAAGGGATCCTCCTGCCTCAGCCTCCCGAGTAGCTGGGACTACAGGCACGTGCCACCATGCCCGGCTAATTTTTTCTATATATTTTTAGTTGACCAATTAATTTCTTTCTATTTTAGTAGATATGGGGTCTCACTCTTGCTCAGGCTGGTTTCGAACTCCTGTCCTTGAGTGATCCTCCTGCTTTGGCCTCCCAGAGTGCTACGATTACAGGCATGAGCCACCGCGCCCGGACTCTAGCTAAAAGTATTTAACTTGAATATATTAGCCTTTAGATCAGGGGTCCTCAAACTTTTTAAACAGGCGGCCAGTTCACTGTCCCTCAGACCGTTGGAGGGCCGGACTATAGTTTAAAAAAAAACTATGAACAAATTCCTATGTACACTGCACATATCTTATTTTGAAGTAAAAAAACAAATGAGCAAAAACACCTGCATGTGGCCTGTGGGCTGTAGTTTGAGGACACCTGCTTTAGATAAAACTTCTAGCTTATAGAAAATGCAGGGGAACAAAGGAACAAGCTAAATGACACCACGTGGAAGCAAGCAGACAAATCCAGAGGTAGGATATTTTGTAAAACAGTTGGCTCAGTATCTTCAATAATTCAGCAGCATGGGAAAAAAAGGTTGGGGGAGGAGACTATGCTGGATTAAAAATATACTTAAGAGACTTGGTGTGAGATGGAATACATGGTCCTGGATTAGACTCTGGCTTGGATAAATCATCTACAAAAGGTATCTGGGGGGCACTATGGAGAAATTTGAAATTGGACTGGGTGTTAGATAAAATTTTATTGCGATGGAAAGGTAGAGATTAGATTGTTCACTAAAGAAAGCAGGTTATGGCTGAGCACAGTGGCTCACGCCTGTAATCCCAGCACTTTGGGAGGCCAAGGCAGGAGGATTGCTTGAGGCTAGGAGTTGGAGACCAGCCTGAGCAACACAGTGAGTCTACAAAAAATAAAAAAAATTAGCTAGGTGTGGTGGCACCTGTAGTCCCAGCTACTCAGGAGGCTGAGGCAGGAGGATCACTTCAGCCCAGAAGTTGAGGCTACAGTGAACTAAGATGATGCCACTGTACTCTAGCCTGGACAACAGAGTGATGATAACCTGTAAAAAAAAAAAAAAAACAAGAAGGAAAGAAAAATAAAAAGAAAGGTTATAAAACAACATGTACAGTATGATCTCATTTTGGTAAAAAAAAATATATATATATACATAAAAAAGTTCTGGAAAAATATATAATAAAAGTTTTAAGAATGGTAATACCCAAGTGGTAACAAATATGTTTTTTTATTTTCTTATTTTTACTTCTATTTTCTTATTTTTATAATGTATATTTATTGCTTTTGTAATAATAAAAGGTTGTTTCTAATTTTTAAAAATCTAGCTTCATGAGGTTAATGATGGCAGAGATTTTGTCTGTTTTACTCACTGCTGGATACCAAACACTTAGAAAAGGAGCTGGCACATAGCACATCTCAATATATATTTGGTGAATAAATAACTATAAAGCAATGCATGAAGAAACTACCTTAAATGACCTATTGTCTTTTAAAATTAAAAAGAGCTCTTATAAATGGAATAGAAGTATAGGTAACAGAACACAGATTTTTGGATAAAAATTTTGCTGCAAGAATAACAGCAGAATAATTCCAACGTCACTATCTTATTAAATTACCAGGGCATCAAACAGCAATTTCCTGAAGATTTTCTGACTGCTGACAGTCAATCTCTGATTGGGAGAGGCTCTATTGCCCACCTTGCCCTCTCCTTTTTTTTTTTTTACCATCAGATAGGAATCAACTTGCTCCCTTCCCTGAGGAAACTAGAGAGAGATTTGAAAGTGGAGATAATGGAGAGAGGTTGGCCAACAGCAACTAAACTGAGATCCTACCAGACAAGGATTCACTCACGACTATAGGCTGGTCCGATGGCATGGGTTTTCAGAACTTACTAACATTAGTGTCACTGAAGATATACAACCCCACACTGCTAAATTTGACTTGCTTTTAAAAAAAAAAATCACTAGTATCTGAAGTAGTGATTTTGACCTAGATACTTAAAATATTTATACAGTTTACATTATCTTTGGGTCTGAAAAGACCAACATATAAAAACATAATAGATTTTAAAGTGAAATAAAATGGAAATATAAAACTATTTAGCATCAAAAGACTATCCCCTACTTCGAGGTCTCAAAGGAGAATAAAAATCAATATATGTATATATGAAATTATGCATTATGTACAAGTAGAAACATTAAGCTGGAGGAATTTTTAATATGGTAGAGTTGTGTGAAAAGATTTCTCTCAGTACATTGTATTATCCTAAAGAAGGTAAATGGACATATTTCTTAGGAAGTAAAATGATGAAAAATCATATACATACTGTTCGAAAATGGCTACTTAGATGGTCTAGCCTGCTAAATCTTTTTCCACAAGCTTGACATGGATAAGGCCTCTCTCCTGTGTGACAACGAAGGTGGCGCTTTAGGTCTGCCTTCCGCTTCACCACGTGTGTGCAGTACGGGCACTTGAATCGCATCCGTGGCAGATCATCTGTCAAGAGACAGTTTGACTAAGTCACTGGAAAATTCATCATAATAATTCTAGTAACAAAGAATCCAAAAGGAGTTGGTAAGTCTAATTTTGGAAAGGTAGGAGAAATGGAGAAGAAAGAAATGTTATTAAAACTAGATTGTCGGCCGGGTGCAGTGGCTCAGGCCTGTAATCCTAGCACTCTGGTAGGCCAAGGCGGGAGGATCGCTCAAGGTCAGGAGTTCAAAACCAGCCTAATCAAGAGTGAGACCCTGTCTCTACTAAAAATAGAAATAAATTAATTGGACAACTAAAAATATATAGAAAAAATTAGCCGGGCATGGTGGCGCACACCTGTAGTCCCAGCTACTCGGGAGGCTGAGGCAGAAGGATTGCTTGAGCCCAGGAGTTTGAGGTTGCTGTGAGCTAGGCTGACGCCATGGCACTCACTCTAGCCTGGGCAACAGAGTGAGACTTTCTCAAAAAAAAAAAAAAAAAAAGAAGAAGCTAACCAAGCTGGTGATTTAGTCACCCAGGTAACCATACTAACTGATTGTTAAATAGAAGGTGTGAGGGAGAAGAGGGGTAACCTAATGTTTTTACATATTAAATGTATATTCATTTATTGCTTATGACTTAGGTGAGGAATGCTCAAGGAATAGGGGTGTAGAGAAAAACATCAAGTTGAGGCCTTATACCTATCCAGTGAAACTACTTAGTGAGAGATGAACAGTGACTAAGAGGAGGAAATACTAGGTTAACAATGGCTCAATTGGAGACAGGCTGCACTGAGTGACAAGCTTTGTGCTGAGGCAAAGCTAGAGAGAAAAATGCAGGGTGGCCTTTCACAAGCAGGGCAGTGTCAGTGCTGTATGTAGCTGAAACATCCTGACAGGTTTCCTTCCTCTTGCTGTCCTGTCATTGTAAAGAACTGTACAATCAATGGGATCAGCCCAGGAAGGCCTCTGACCCTAGGAAGTAACTCAGAACAAGTCCATAGCTTTGATTTTATTAAGTAGAGAACTGTTAGTCATGCCAGAGATGATTGGATTTGGCTGGATTGGATTATTTATACCTAAATAAAAGTGGTTTCAATAAAATGGAATTTGTTTGTTTTCTATGTAAAGATATCTGAAGGTAGTAGTCTGAGGTTATGTCAGCTCCACAATCATGAAAATCTTGAGCTTCTTCAACATCTCTTGTTCTGCTCTTGTAATGTGAGTTTTACACCACATGCCAAGATGGCTGTTTAACTCAATGGAATAAGAAGGATAAACCTACTTCCTTTAAGGATACTTCTCAGAAGTTGCACATGACATTTGTTTTTGTGTTTCTATAGCCCAAACATGGTCACATAGCCACATCTAACTTAAAGGGAAACTGAAAATTAAAGTCTTTCATTCCAGGCAGCCACATTACAGCTAAAAATCAGTAAATAACTAAGGAAGAGGGGTAGAACAGAAATTAGGCAAACTAGGAGTTTCTGCTGTCTACAGCACTAACAAACAAGGTTCAGAGATTATTTTTTAAATTTTATACTACAAATTATAAATTACAAATGAGAGTATTCTTCATTGTTTCTTGACAAATTCAATAATAGCTTATTTAGCACTAAAATGAATAAATGAATTTTCAATCCAGAGGGAAGAAAAATAGAATACAAAACAAAACAATAACAAACTATATAGGCAGAAAGTGATAAATATCAGAAAGGCTTAAACAAAGTTCTATGTATCCCGGAAGAAGGAGAGATTAATTCTAGCCAGAGCATTAGGGAAGGAATCAACTAACACTGGAGATGAAGAAACTATGCTTTGGGGAGCCAAATCTAGCCCATTATTTATTAGTGTAAATAAGATTTAATTGAAACACAGTGATGCTCATTCATTTATGCATTGTCTATGATAGCTTTCATGCTATGGCAGCAGAATTAAGTAGTTATAACAGAGACTGTGTGACCCACAATGCCAAAAATTTACTGTCTAAAATGTACAGAAAAATGATATTTGAGACTGGCCTGGGAGAATTCTAAGAGGAGGACATAATAAGCAGGAGATGATATGAGCAAGGGCAGTGGTGTAAGAAAGTCATTGGTGTGTTTGTTCATGGAAAAGAAATTGCAATAAAGTTTATAATAAGCAATAAGTAGTATTCCAAAAGAAAAAAAACCTAATTTTGTAAAACAGGTGTGTGTGTGCTATTTTATTTTATTTTTATTTTTATTTTGTATGTGCGTGTGTGTTACATTTTTGAGATGTTAGTGGAAGGACAAGGCCTGGCTTATTCAGCTGGTCTACTGAGGACCTGGTTAAACAATTCAAACTTGTCCAGGTTTTGGCTTTGGTTTCCAAGCACCTGGTAACTGGCTAGGTTCTTTCAGGATTGGAGCAGTAATTAAAAGACTATTCCAATACTTAGCTCATGTTTCATTGACCAGATCCAGGGAGATATGATGAGGCTAGTGATATGGGATGTGGCCTGCATCTCTCTGCTTCCCAAAATTTGATTGCTTACTTACTCTCAAACCAGGCTCACCACCCAACCAACCACACCCCTGCCACTGCCTCCATATCTTGCCTCTTACCATCATGGACCAAGGTAAAAACTTTAACCTCATTGTATTTGCAGCTGAGCCTGCACAGAAGATGGGAATCTGTTGTCAACTAAGTTACATCCAAGCTGGCTTTACTACAGGGCATATCATCACAGTTTTACTTAAGTTCAGTTTGTTTGGTGCATAAGGTACTTATAAGAATATCTGGTATCTCAAGAATGGAAAAACAAGCACCACATGTACTCACCAGCAAATTGGTATTAATGGATCAACACCTAAGTGGACATGTAGGAATAACATTTGTCGGGTGTTGGGCGAGTGGAAGAGGGGAGGAGGGGATGGGTATATACAAACATAATGAGTAAGATGTGCAACGTATGGGGTATGGTCATGCTTGAGGCTCTGCCTCGAGCCTCGAGGGGGGAGGGGGCATGGGCAATATACATAACCGTAATATTTGTACCCCCATAATATGCTGAAATTAAAAAAAATAAATAAATAAATAAATAAAAATAAAATAAAATAAAATAAAGATGGAGGAAGTGTTCCAAAAAAAAAAAAAAAAGAATATCTGGGAAAATAAGGATGAAAACATACCATAGAAGGTGTTTGATGACATAAGGAGTTTCGACTCCATTGTGAAGGTAATGAAGAAATAATTATACAAGGTCTTTTAGGTTAATTTTTAACTAGGGGTTGACATGCTTTCTTGTAGACAAAAATAACAAAAGCTGTGGCGATTTTAAATAAAGAGCTTTATTATTTTAAACAATATAAGGCATATTCAAGTATAAAAGTTTGAATTAGATGAGCACTCTTGGGAAAAAACTCCCGTGTATCTGAGAATGACAAGAATATCAGGCTATGTCCTGTACTTTCAAACTTATTGAAATGATATGAAACATCTAGGAGCTACAGACGCATTTGTCAGAGCTTTTGAAAAAAAAATGAAAGAGGCACATCACAAGTCCACTAGATTTGAGCTCACTGAAGGCAGACACTGTCTTTTCATGCCTAAATCTTCACCACCTAGCAGCAGGTGTAGAAGGGGTAGATGATTGAATTGGCTTAACTTCAATTGATCTTGTCTTCTTTGTTTTGCCCCCCCCCAAAAGCAAAGTTATATAGGCACATTTGATTAATGATGTTCCCTGTTTTTCTGGATCCTAATTACTGAACCTAGAATTCATCCATTATACACTTGTATTGTATAACTCTGTAACCCATTGGTGACAAACGCATCACTTGAGAGTGAGAGTGTGCGTGCGTGTGCACACATGCATGAACCTGTGTTTTAATTGGCAAGATCCCATTCCTACATTCACTTACTGCTCTCTGATATGGGACCTTAATTCTTATGGTTTTTTTTTTTTTGTTGATGTTGTTGTTAATACCACAGCAGATATACTAAACTACATTTGGTAAGTTGTTTCCTATAAATGAGCATGGGGGAAATTTATGAAATTCAGCTTTCTTGTCTTACCTATATATTTAAAGGCTGAAAGCACACTCTCAGAATCAATGAGACCCTGTTGAGATTTGAAAGAAGCCTTTGGCCGATTGTCTGCCAAAAGTATGTGATTTTTATCACTTAAATTTTAACGAGTAAATAGTCTCCTTCTTCTAGCTTTCTAATGCCTCTCCAGGGCAACACAAAATCTTTTCTACACTCTACTTTTTAATGTACCCCTGAAAAGCAAAGCGAGGCACTTACACTAGCTTCAAATTTCTAATTCTGTGAGTACTTTAGTAGCAAACTTGAATCTTAGCAGAATTTAAAAAGATGAAGTTTGACTCCAGGACCCTTGAATTATGCTGTGTAACAGTTTTCTCCAACTGCTTTTAGTTCCTAGTGCCTCTTTTATGACACTGAGTTGTCTGGAGAACCTGTACGTTTTGCTTCTGGAGAACATTTACATTGACTCACACAGCAACCATCTGTTGACCATGAGAGAAATACCAAAAATATTTCAAAAACAATGTCCTTGACATCACTGACATGTTTAACCACTTCGGTACCAGCGTCGACTATAGTCGACAGCCACAGATGAACGCGCATATAGCAACTTTAGCCGACAGCCATGATATGAAGGCGCACAGCCGAGCATCGACTTTAGTCAACAGCCAAAAAGCTTTTGCTTTTATCTCTGCAGTTGCAGTGTGTACGTTCAGCTAATAAGTTACTACGAATCTGTGACCTTTAAACAAGTCCTTAGTAGGAGTTATTATAGTTATTTTCCTAAAGCTGCCTGTAAGGTAAAACAAGCTTTCAGTGCTTTAAAGCTTTCCTCATCACACAAGAGCAAAACGGATTCATAGTCAATGCACAGCACAAACTATCGTGCGGACTATGAATGTCGGCTGTGGGCAAGGTTTCCCAGCCCGGTGAGCGCCGTACCGAAGTGGTTAACCAAAGTTAGTCACCATGCTAACAATAACCTACTTGTAGACCTTTTGTTTTATGAGAAAAAATAAGCTCATATTTGTTTAAGCAACTGAGATCTGGGTTTCTGTTACTTGCAGGTGACAGCTGTGCCAAATGACACAAACTTAGTGCTGGTAGAATAGTAGAACAAAGTGTTGTAAATGCTTTTATAAAAAGGTCTAGGACATGAGGAGAAGAAAAGAGGGGTTAGTCTGTTTTGTCTATGGGCTTTTGCTCTCACATTGATAAAAATGGAAGTCATATGACCTATTAATAACAGCTGTAACATAGTAAGAAAGCACAGGTCCTGGTATATGAGTAACTAGGATCAAATCACAATTCTGCCACTTCCTGGGAAGAAACCTTACATCAACATCAAGATAGGTTTGGAGATTTTAAATAGTGAATAACCCTGCTGGTGGCTTGGAATGCACATTACATTCAGTGTTTTCAAAGCATAGTGCCCATATTCTGGCTCTAGAAGCCTAATTATACCCCATATTGCATTTTGCCTCTTCTCCCCTTCAGGCCTGTTTGCCAGATTCTAGTCTGAAATTCATGTCTCCAACATTTTGACATCTGTCAATCACAGAAGAGAAACAGGAAATTATTTTTTGGAACCAAATGTTATAGGTTCCTCTGGTTCAAGAGAGTTAATTTACAAAAGTTTTAATAAAATCCAGAGTTTATTTGTACTAGCCATTCAATGAATACCAAGCAAATGTCTTCAGACTGTAACTTGAGGCCAAAAGACATCCACCTTCCACAAATCAAGCACACTTAAAAATAAACAAGTGGAAAATGAAGGCTGATTACTGATTTTGTCCCATCAGTAATTGTTGCTAATCTTTAACTGGTTGTGTATCGTTTGTTCATTTGATTCCACATCCTTTGCTGTCATAAATATTTCATAAGATATTCAAAGCCAGTTCACAACCAAGTAATAACAAATGTCAGATGACACATTAGGAAGATGCATGGCGATTTTAAGCATAAATTCTATAGCAAAACTTGATTAACATCTTACGGTCACTTTAAAGAAATAACATTCACAGAGAAATGTGAGGCTCCAATTAGCATGGACATCTTAAGTAGTAGCCCATTCTCACTGGAAAAGGAAGAGAGCAGCGGCTGCAGTTCTTTTCAGCCTTTCTACATACTCTCCACTCTCGTAAGCATGAGGCTTTTATTGCAAATGTATTATAAAAAGACCAAGCTTCATGCACTGGAAGGACTTAATTATCTCCTTGGGTAACACATGCTATGTTGTTAGTCACAGGGCTGTTCCTTGGTAAAATTATCAAGTTGCAAATTCAGGTGAGCTCCTATTTTTTTCTTTTATTTCCCTTTCTGTCCTTTGACACTCTCTACCCTGCCCAAGGATGCTCAGAGCACTCCCTCCAATGTCTCCACCTCAGAATCTACCTTTTCTGTCATTTATCCTCAATCCAACGCTATACATCAGAGCTTCATTCTTATGAGTCTTGCCTGTGAATTACTGAGTGACAGCTTCCTGAGAAACTAACGGATGTCCAAATGTCAATGACTCACAGCAGTTTTATGTGTTTACTTCCCTACATAATGTGTGCATTTTGGCTGAGGCTTTCAGAACCATAACTCAGAGTAATGATTACTGTGAAAATTCTAAATTTCAATACTATGAGAGATCAATGGGGAGAGATTTTTAATCAGGGAGGTGTTTCCTGGTATTCCTCAAGTCACATCATCTAGATAATGCTTAATTTACCTGCACATAAGGCTGACCCAGCTTAGCAACAATCTTCTTTAGCAATCAAGAAGCTGAAATGTTCAGAGAAAAGTTTTCTTAAGAGCTTACCTTTCTTGATACTGTTTAATAGTACTTATTGCCATGGTTATTTTCATGATTTTCTTGTATTACCTAAAAAATAGAAGTTGGAAAAATGTGTTTTCCCCCCTGAGGGATACTACCCTTGGCCAACTATATAAATTCTGATAGTCTCCATTTATTTAAATAAAAATTGCTTGGTTGTGCCAAAATTAACAGATAAAAAATTGGTATCTACCTTCTTTAACATTTCATTCTTCCTCTTGAAATTCCCCAGTGCTTATTCATCTATTCAAAAAAGTATTTTTTAAGCATCTTCCAGTATGTTTTGTGAAATTTGGATACAAAGATGACTAAAACACAGTTGCTGGTCTTGAGGAGTTTGGTATAAAGAGGGGCATTGTCAGGTAATAAATGAATGATGAAATACAGTGTGGTTACTCCTCTGATAGGAGGTACATAAGGTATTGCTATGGAAGCCCAGATGCAGTAAGCTGAGCTCTGACAGCTGCCCTTCCCAGAAGATGGAAGTGTAGTGTGCTTCAAAAGAGAAAGTGGCTAGAGGCAATAAGGGGTAGCAGAAAGAGCACAACTGGGTTTTGAAATGAGACACACTTATATAACTTCTTTGCTTATTTAGTCACCTCATCTGTACAATGGAACTAATAAATCCCACATGACAGTTTTCTTTTGTAATTAATTAATTAGTTAATTTTTTGAATCTTAAGGTACACATAGTTCGTCTTTCACGATTTCTTTAACTTTTTTTTCATTTTTTTATTTCAGCATATTATAGTGGTACAAATTTTAAGGTTTTGTATAATGCCCTTGCCTCCCCTCCCCCCACAAGTCGGAGCATCAAGTGTGACCATCCCCCAGACGGTGTACATCTCACTCATTGTGTATGTGTACACCCGCCCCCTCCTCCCCCCTCCCATCTGTCCAGTGCAGTTTTCTTTTTATAAATGAGGATTTCAAGTAATTATAAAAGGGACTATTACTTTTTGTCAGGGAGGCTCTGATTCTTTTTTTTTTATTTTTAACTATTTTTATCTTTTTTCATTTCACCATATTGTAAGGGTACAAATGTTTAGGATACATATATTGCCATTGCGCCATCTGAGTCAGAGCTTCAAGAGTGTCCATCCCCCAGACGGTGTGCACTGCACCCATTATATATGTATTTACCCATTCCCACCTCCCCTTCCACCAACCTGACACCTGATGAATGGTATTAATATATGTGCACTTAAGTATTGATCAGTTAATGCCAATTTGATGGTGAGTACATGTGATCCTTGTTTTTCCACTCTTGGGACACTTCACTTAGTAGAAAGGGCTCCAGCTCTATCAAGGATAATCTAAGAGGTGCTAAATCACCATTGTTTTTTGTGGCTGAGTAGAACTCCATGGTATACATATACCACATTTTATTAATCCTCTCATGTATTGATGGGCACTTGGGTTGTTTCCACATCTTTGCAATTGTGAATTGTGCTGCTATAAACATTCTAGTGCAGATGTCTTTTTATAGAATGTATTTTGTTCTTTTGGGTAGGTGCCAAGTAATAGGATTGATGGATCAAATGGTAGTTATATTTGTAGCTCTTTGAAGTATCTCCATATTGCTTTCCACAGAGGTTGAACTAGTTTGCAGTCCCACAAGCAGTGTAGGAGTGTTCCTATCTCTCTGCATCCATGCCAACATTTATTGTTTTGGAATTTTTGATAAAAGCCATTCTCAATGGAGATAAATGATATCTCATTGTGATTTTGATTTGCATTTCCCTGATGATTAGAGATGTTGACCATTTTTTCATATGTTTTTTAGCCATTAGTCTATCTTCTTTTGAAAAGTTTCTGTTCATCCCCTTTGCCCACTTTTTGATAGGGTTGTCTGCATTTTTCTTGCTGATTTTCTTGCGTTCTGTATAAGATTCTAGTTATCAGCCCTTTATTGTATGTGTAGCATGTGAATATTTTCTCCCATTATGTAGGCTGTCTGTTTGCTCTCGTGATAGTTTCCTAGGCTGTGTAGAAGCTTTTTGATTTGATCAGGTCACATTTATTTATTTTTGTTGTTGCTGTGATTGCCTTTGGGGTCTTCTTCATAAGTTATTTGCCTAGGCCAATGTCTATAAGAGTTTTTCCAACATTTTCTTCTAGAATTCTTACAATTTCATGCCTTTGGCTTAAGTCTGTTATCCACCGTGAGTTGATTTTTGTGAGAGGTGAAAGCTGTGGATCCTGTTTCAATCTTCTGTGTAAGGTTATCCAGTTTTCCAAGCATCATTTGTAGAAAAAGGATTCTTTTTCCCACCGTATGTTTTTGTCTTCTTTGTCAAAAATCAAATGGATATATGAGGATGGTTTCATATCTGGGTTCTCAGTTAAGTTCCATTGGTCTATGTCTCTGTTCTTGTGCCAGTCCATAGTGTTTTAGTTACTATAGCCTTGTACTACAACTTGAATTCTGGTAAATTGATGCCTCCCAATGTGTTCTTATTGCTTAAGATTGCTTTTGCTATACAGGATCTTCTCTGGTTTCATATGAAGCGTAGAATTATTTTTCCTAGATCTGCAAAAATGTTGTTGGTATTAATAGGGATTACATTGAATCTGTAGATCATTTTGGGTAGTATAGCCATTTTAACAATGTTGATTCTGTTGACCTATGAGCATGGGCTTGTTTTCCACCTGTTTACACCCTTTGCTATTTCCTTCCTCAGTGTTTGGTAGTTCTCCCTGTAGAGGTCTTTCACCTCCTTACTTAAAAATATTCCTAGGTATTTTATTTTCCTTGTTGCTATTTTGAGGGTTATTGAATCTTTGATTTGGTTCTCAGTTCGACTGTTGTTGGTGTATAGAAATGCTACTGATTTGTGTACATTGATTTTGTAACCGGAGACTTGGCTGAATTTGTTTATCAATTCCAGTAGTCTCATGGCAGAATGTTTGGGGTTTTCTAGATATAAGATCATATCATCAGCAAAGAGTGATAGTTTGACCTCTTCTGCCCCTATTTGGATGCTCTTGATTTCCTTCTCTTGTGTGATTGCTCTCGCCAGGACTTCCAGCACTATGTTGAATTGAAGCAATGCTAGAGGGCAACCTTGTCTGCTTCCAGTTCCAGCTCTGATTTTTATTGATACATAATTTATTTACAAGGATAGGTGCTTGGGTAAGAAATTATGCCTTTTTTTCAATACTAGCACTCCTACATCATATAGAAATAAAGAAGTTAAATTGTTTGTTAATGATCCAAGCAGAATATATTATGAATATGGATACCTAAATTGATTCTTATATTGCTATGGGAATTTTTTCATTTAACTCCCATTTTTCGCCAAAGGCATGTGTGTGTGTGTGTGTATGTGTGTCTCTGTGTGTGCATATATTAGGGCATACTAACACCCAGTCAGGGAGTTTATAACAAGTCTGCCCTATCCTTTACTTCTTGTTTGTGTGGAGACTAATGGTCAGCCTGAAGTGAGAGTTTAGGACCTTCTGAGGTATTTCTTGGGCATGTACACAACCCTATTCATGTGCAGAGCCCCATACATGCATATCACCTTCTAGATTCCCAGGAATATGTCTGAGATTTTCAAAGCCCCAATGCACACACATCTAATTCCTTAGCTTTTCCTTTTAAGCTCTTGGGTTAGCCTAGTGTTTGTTCCCTCTCATATCCACTGCCTCAGGCAGTTGAGATGTTAAATAATTTCTTCTAATAATTTTTCTAATAAACTCCCCCTAGAAAAAAAAATAATTTTAGCACTAGACAAGCCCCAGAACTTGTTTAATAAAGGCAGCCTTGTGAGTGGTGTCTTCTAGGTAACCACCAAATTAAATAATAACAATTTTCTGGGAATTTGTCTTTGAAGGAGCTCCTAACTCATTCTACACTCTGTAGTTGTAACATTGCTGGTTTTCACCTTGATGATGACTATTGTTGGCAAATTAAAACACAACAAAACTAACTGTTCTTACTGAGATTCATCCATTTTCATTGACCAAACACTGCTCAGATTGCTGTAAGGCTATGGTTAATTTCTAGAGATCTGAAAATGCTAGATCTGCCATTTTTCCCAGTGCTCTCATTGTTTTTACAGAGGAGAAAATATTTGGTAGCCCATACTCTGCCATTTTCACTGATATCACTTCCTCTTTTCTATTTCATTCTATTTTCTCTCAATGCAGAAAGTCTTTCTCTGTTTAAGCTTGAATGTAAACAACCTCA
This sequence comes from Cheirogaleus major, assembly GCA_963574435.1. NCBI lineage: Eukaryota > Metazoa > Chordata > Mammalia > Primates > Cheirogaleidae > Cheirogaleus > Cheirogaleus major. Next base: position 828 of record CAUYPO010024744.1, on the reverse strand, counting down.
CCAACCCCACTGTTCCGAAGTTTATTTCACTTCAGTTTAAGTGACAAGTCTGATTGAAAACAAAATCTTATATTTCTCATTCCAAATTCTAAAGAGAAATAATCCGAATGGTGCAATTTTTGTACAACATTCACCCTGGTCCAATAAAGTGTGGTCAAGATGACAGTGCCATTTAATATTAATATGGAATATGGGGGCATTTCTGTACGAATAAAGATACATTTGAGATTGTTAGAAACAGCAACTGGTATCAAGTACATGATGACATCCCTAGATGTATCAGAGAATAAAAGGTCAATATATTGTGAAATGATGAGTAAATGAAGCATAAAGGTAAATATTGGGAATTTTGTAGCTATTGTATACAAAATCATTTTTTTGACTTAGCACATGGTGCAAAGATGTTTATTTTATATTTATTTGTTTATTTCAGCATATTATGGGAGTACAAATGTTAAGGTTACGTATATTGCCCATGCCCCCCAACCCATCGAGTCAGAGCTTCAAGCATGACCATCCCCCAGATGTTGCACGTCTCACTCATGATTGTATATATCCAACCCCTCCTCTCCCCTCTCACCTACCTGACACCTGATAAATGTTATTACTATATGACTGCTTAGGTGTTGATCCATTAATACCAATTTGCTGGTGAGTATATGTGATGGTTGTTTTTTCCATTCTTGAGATGCTTCACTTAGTAGAATGGGTTCCAGCTGTATCCAGGAAAATACAAGAGGTGCTATATCACCATTGTTTCTTATAGCTGAATAGTACTCCATGGTATACATATACCACATTTTATTAACCCACTCATGTATTGATGGG
>CAUYPO010024742.1:0-22436 GCA_963574435.1 Cheirogaleus major | reverse complement strand
GGAAGTCATAGTGGATGGGCCTGTGTTAATATTTGTTTCAAGACCTTGTTTCTCTTCTTTCAGGATAACACCACCAAATTGCTAAGTTTCTTCAAATCAATTAATAAAACTATCAATCATCAAGTCATTTTTTTTTTTTTTGAGACAGAGTCTCACTCTGTTGCCCAGGCTAGAGTTCCGTGGTGTCAGCCTAGCTCACGGCAACCTCAAACTCCTGGGCTCAAGCAATCCTCCTGCCTCAGCCTCCTGAGTAGCTGGGACTATAGGCATGTGCCACCATGCCTGGCTAATTCTTTATATATATATTCTTAGTTGTCCAGATAATTTCTATTTTTTTTTAGTAGAGACAAGGTCTTGCTCTTGTTCAGGGTGGTCTCGAACTCCTGAGCTCAAACGATCCGCCTGCCTCAGCCTCCCAGAGTGCTAGGATTACAGGCATGAGCCACCATGCCTGGCCATCAAGTCCTTTTTGAAAAGTCCCAGAAGGCAATATAAAGTTACATACTCCCAATCTTTTTTCTTCACAACTATTTTTTGCTCTTGCAATTATGTGTAATTATTTTTACTTATTTATTTGGCATTTGTTTTTCCCAAAGCTATGTGCTCTAAGACAATGGGGATCTTGTTTTTGTTGTTGTTGTGTTTGCCAGTATATCACCAGTGCCTGGCACAACATTCAGCACATTAGAAGCCAACAACTAATATATATCAGTTAGCTGAGTGGTTCTCTATGAGTTTACAGCATAGTTGGAAAGAAAATATATACTATAAAAACAAATTAGCAATACTAAGAATTAAAAAGTGCCAGTTGAGGAGTGCAAATTATAATAGTACATATGTTCTGAATGGGGAGAGATCACTTGTGTTGGGATGAGATATCTGGGAATGTGAAGGTAGATTGTAACAGAAGAGAAAAGGGCTCTGTGGAAGGGAGGGGCTGGTGTGAGCAAAGGAGAAACATGACCAGGAGCTGGAAAGGGCCACAGAGCAGACCTGCTTGGCTGTAGCTGATGACCACGCAGGAAACAGTACAGTTAAAATTAAAATGGTAGATTTGGATCAGATTATGGAAAACTCTATCACGCAGAGCTAATATATCTGCTATTTATTTTTTTCAGATAATGAGAGTTATTAGAGGTTTTTCAATATGAGGGTGTCATAATGAGAGCAGCCTTTTCTGAGGATTTGTTTGTTGGTGGCTGGGGTCTGGATGGCTTGTGAGCGGGAGCATGGTCTGTGGGTGGGCATGCAGGGGTGCAGGGCAGAGTTAGGAGCATGGGCTTTGGGTTGAAGAAACTTGGGCTTAAGGACTGGCTCTACTACCTGCTAGTGGTATGACTTTCGGCAGCTTCTTAACTGTGCCAAGCCTTGGCTTCCTCATCTGTAGTCAGGGATGCTAATAGGACCTACTTCAATGGCTTGTTCTGATGACTGGTTGAAGTAATGCAGTAAAAAGTATTTAGTGCAGTGCTTGCCACAGAGCAATCCCGATAAATATTAACGATTCCTACAGTTATTATTAGGAGAACAATGCAATAGCCTCACTGTGTGAACCTGATGAGGGCAGTGACAATTAATAAGGAAAGGAAGGGACAAATGGGAGAGTGTAGCCAGGAAAAATTGCCAGGGTTTTCTGACCTATGGCACTGAGTAAAGAAGAGATGTGTCTTGTAGCTGTTGCTGCATGGCTGGGAAAATGACAAAAAGAAATCAGAGAAGTTGGTTTTGCAGGAAAGATGACAAATGGAATTCATAGTAAAATTTATGAAAATTTGACAAAAATAAATAGAAATCTGTTGTGTGTGTGTGTGTGTGTGTTAAATATTTTTATTCCTTTAACATTTATCATGGTGTCAAACACTGTTTGCTCGAGGCATGCATCTTAAGATAAAGCTCTTCATTAAGTAACATCAAGAATGGTACCTTTTTTGCCAGGTGACTGGCCTCCACTGCAATGTCTGTGCCGGAATTCCCCATTCCAACCACAAGGACTCTCTTGTCCTTAAATATATCTGGATGCTTATATTGTCGGCTATGAAAGTACTGTCCTTTAAAGGCATTTATACCTATAGGAAAAATGAAAGAAGTGAAACAGGATTTACAGGATAACTGAATGAAACATAAATAGTTTTCGGTCGATAACATCCTTCTGACTGATGGTTTAGGTTGTTTTTACTAGTATATTCAAGTTTTGAGAAAATCTAAATTATGAATACATAACTTTATAAGACGTTAGTGGATGGCCAGGCATGATGGCTCACACCTGTAATCCCAACACTTTGAAATAATCCCAGCACTTTGAGAGGCTGAGGTGGGAGGATAACTTGAGGCTAGGAGTTTGAGAACAGCCTGGGAAACATAGAGAGACTCCTGTCTCTACAAAAAATAAAAAAATTAGCTGGGCATGGTGGTGTGCTTCTGTAGTCCCAGCTACTTGGGAGGTTGAGCTAAGGTAGGAGGAGCGCTTGAGCTCAAGAGTTCAAGGTTACAATGAGTTATGATTGCACCACTGCACTCCAGTCTGGTTGACAGAATGAGACCCTATCTCTTAAAAAAAAAAAGGTATTAGCTGATATTTATTTATTTATTTAATGGGGGTAATTACTTCTTCTCACTAGATAGGCCTCTAGTATTACTTATTAGATGATTAACAACTAAGCTAAGATATTGTGGCATCAAGACATATTAAGCAAAAGTATAAGGAGTCATTATACTTAATGGTTGTCAATGGGACAATAAGAGTCTATTTACTAATATTTGATTTAGATAAGCTTTTCACAAGCAAGGAGTAGGGACAAAGACGTTTAAGGGAACTGTGAGTTAGTGCCTCTATTCAGCAAACATTTTTGGACATCTGCTATGTGCCCAGCATTGTGCTAAATGATATGGGGGAAATAAGATAAATGAAATGCAGTCCCTATTCACAAAGATTCATACGAGTTCGGGAAGTTCATTGATAGTTCACCTTGGTGACTGACGGTAACTCAGGCTGAGTTTGCTGAGTTGGCCACAGTTGGCTCAGAGAAAAAGGGATTGTGTTAGTTACACTAAGATTCAATAATTTGATAGGATATCTGAGGCAGTGATGCCAACTACTACTGAAACATCAAGCATGAATGGAGAGTGTCTGGAAATACCCTCAAGGCCATGTTATACATTCAGAAGTAATATGTGCTAATCAAAAAACTTTTTTTTTCCCTAGAAAAAGTGATAATACCTCTACAGATTCAGAGGGGACAAATATGTATGCTTGTGGGAAGTGGCCTTACCAAGGCCTGTGGCTCTTTAGCTCACTTTGAATCAATAGAAATCTAACATGAATCCTAGTTAAAACCTAACCACAGTCCAGAGCATTTAGAATTTAGCAAGGATGCAACCAAGTTCAAATATTAACTCAGGCCAGAAACCCAATATGGATCAAAGAACTGCTGAGAAAGGAAAACTGGAAAAACCTAAGGAGAATAATAAAATTATCTCTGGATCTCATATTATTTTAGAATCTCTCAGGACTAGGCTGTTTGGAGTCACAAATGGACAAAAATGAGGCTCTATGGCTGAGTCTCCTATCAGGCTAATACTTTCCCCTCTTATCTCGCAGGAGGACAGAGTAAGAACTTACGTCAGGTGAATGCGGCTGTGTTAGAAAACACCAGAATGTGTATACCTGAATGAATGAAAGTTGTCATCTTGGGAAATTATAATTTATTCTAACTGTGATACCTATTATTTTTTCTAAGACTTTTTGGAATACCTCCTTTGGACTTGCTTCTAGAGCTTGTGATACACATTTTAATATCTTTTGTGAATTTGAATTTTTTTGAAGGTTAACAACCCCCTCAAGGAATATGTATAGACTAAGCATGTTTTGAAGAGAGGGAGGGAGATGGTGGGGTTAAGAGAACTCCTTTTCAAGTTTAAAATCACAGAATTTTAGAGCTCAAAGCTCGTAACAATCATTTATCCAGGGATTTAGAATTGGCAGTGGCTGGTAAGATGGATTTTTAAGAAAGACTGCAAGTCTTGTAGAGCTCTTTTGCTTGACTTGTGATATATCCTGTTGAGTAAAGTGATCCAAGTTCCTCAATTTATGGGTGAAAAAACAGAGGCTTAGAAAGGTTAAGTGGGAGACCCAAGATTATAAGCCAGGTAGTTGTACAGCCTAGAATTCCTGCTTCCTGGGTCTCAAGCTCATCTATTCAAATTGAGGACATTGGCTCATTGCTTTCAGGGTATGCTTTATCTTAATACGACATGACTTGTGTGACTTTTGGGGGCAGATCCAGGCAGATCCTATATTCCTATGATTATAGGAGTTATGTGAGTTTACTGCAAAGTGAGCGTTACTGTCACTCTAGATCACATGTAGATTGTGGTTTCTGCACTGGACTCCACAAACTCTATTCATTCCTCCAATACAGACTACCTGTTGTCTTATCCACTTGGATCACTCCAGGCCATATCTAGATGATTTGGAAAGAGGTTTCCTAAAGTGTTAACTCATTGAATACTTATTACAGATGAAATAAACCAAACCATTGCATTTTCTATTCCCCTGAGTTGAAACCCAGTTAAAATCTGGCATAGATTACTGTGACTCGTGGTTGCCAAAGCCAGATAAAGAAACTTAAACCCAAAGATGTCTTAACTTGTCTCCTAAAACTAATCTCTCTGTTGACTATTAATCCAGTGCCATAAACCTTTTATCTAGCTAATTGCTATGGCTCATATAAAATGAACAAACACACAAAAAAATCAAATTACTTTTTCCTTTTTCCACAGATTGCCTTTGGGGCCTCTAAACTCAACTTTGGCAGTGTGCAGCTGCTGCCGATGCCAGGAACTTGTCCAAGCACCCTGTCTTAGGAGACTTTCTGAGTGCTGCCAGTCACTTAAGGAGGGACGTTGAATCTCAGTGAAGCATAAAACTGCTTATTAAGTTATCCATTTTGCTCTTCTATACTTATAAGTTGTTTGGAACAAATGAAAGCCAAAAACTAGCCAGAAAGTGCTAGTTAGAAAAAACTCCTGTTACCTCACATCTTTAACTATGTAATGGAATTAATTCCCAGACCAATCAAGTATCAGGGTGGCTCCCATGAGACAACTCAAGGTCAGGTGCACAAAATGCTGTACCTGGAAAGGAATCCAGCGGCAAATAAGGGTTAGTAAGAAAACCAGTGCAGACCATGACAGCATCAAAGATGGCTGATTCGTGCTTCCCTTCATGCAGAGTGACCACTTCCCATTGGCCAGAGACAGTAAAATCTGGGCATTTTGTTATGCTGCAGACTTTGGTCTAGAAAAAAGAATCATGGATATGATTAGCAGTTGTCAAATTTCCATTAAGGGCTTGCTTGTTGATGTATCAGTTGGCATTTCAAAAGTTCTAGAGCACATTCTAAACATAATGAATAAGCATGATCCTAGAAACCTAATCAGGCTATTAAACTATCATGATTTCATGGATGGAAGTATGGTAAGCTTGGAGGGGTATCTAAGAGAAGTGGTGGCTTCCAAAGATTTTAAGTGATTTGCTCCAATTCTCATAGCAAGTGATAAAACTGGGATTATAACCTAGGTTTCTGAAGTCTTTTTCAATATTCTTTCTGTTATAAAGCCTTATTTCTCATAGTCTCTCTCTTTAACAATAGTTCTTTTAATAGAGATGTGAGTATTACATAATTGAAAACATGAATTTGGTCCCAAGTATCTTAGCTTATAAAAGATCTTACAAAATATGTGTTGAAGTTTTCCTAGATCTACAGAACTATTGAAAAGTGCTAACCTTATGGCCTGAATTTTTGGAAGTAGTCCAGATTTCTAATAGTCTATTTTTTGTTCTTGTTGAGTACATATCTATGAGTACTATCATTTTGATTCAGGAAATATATGTACAAATAATCTAATACAAATCAAATTTAAAAGCATAAATTATTCACTGACCAAGAGGCTTTGCTGCCTTTCTTTTCTAAGTTTTTAAAGAAGATAGGCTTCCCAAGTCCCTCCTAATGGGTTCACTGTTTGGTTTATAATTTTCAAAGTGCTTATTGGGTTTTTACATTTGTATTAGCAACTCTGTCTTTCCAAAAATAAATTTCCAGTTAATTTAAACCTTTCAAAATAAAATTTATTTGTAATCATAAAATAATAAATGTTCATCACTGAAAATTTGGAATGCATAGAGAAGAATGATAAACAAAACCACACAAATATCAACCACAGGTCACTCCTCAGAGACACTTGCTTGTGTGTACTTTTAAAGATTTTGTTGAACATCTAGCTTTCTAAAAATTGTTTTTCAATGGTCTTGGGCAGCATGCAGAAAAAAGTGTTTTAGATTCAGGAATTCTGATGCACTTTATATAAAAATTTTTGTGGGTTATATCCATTCACTTAATAGTACTTTATTTTTACTACATCTCTTGCAAAATAAGGAAGTGGGATAAAATGCTCCTTGACAGTGGAGTATTTTAGGAAAACTTTTAAAGTTGTGAATGTGAATGTTACTCTTATTTGCCACTTGTTTTGGTCAATGACTCCATTTATGTTGTTTTTTTGGTGTGTAATTCCCTATGAATTCATTATTGTCCTCATCTCTGATAGAGGAGAGAGATAGGAGAAGGGAAATACATAGATTTCTATGTGTTTCTTGGAAAAAGAGCCCCCCTCAAAAAAAAAAAAAAAAAGAAAAAAGGAAAAAAGAAAGAGGAGAATGATAATATATTCCTCTGTTGTTGTCCTTCTGTCTTTCTCCTATCTCCAACCTCTGAAATGGGAAAGAAAGAGGGCCTAGGAGAAGAACAATATTCAAAGATTTTTCTATTCCCAAAAATATCTAGAAAAGATTTCCTTCTAATAGTGAGGTTCTCTTGTGTATGGAACATTGCACATGCCCATTCCTAAAAATGTGTATTCAAGAAGAAAGTACTCAAGGGGCTGGTAGGAGTGGTCAATGTTCATGTGTGCGGGCATTTGGCCCCAGCTGAAAATGTGGTTTGACATTTTTTAGGTCCCTTAGGATACTTGGATGTAAATATGACAAACTAATATTTTATACACGTGAATCTTTACACAAAATAACTACCCCCACCTTCAGATTTACTTGGGGTGGAGGGTGAACACAACAGGAAAAGAAATCCAGGCAGGTGTCATTAATCTTGTCAGTTCAATATTTCATCTACGGAGCCCAGGGCTGGTAACTGAAGTAACTGAAAAGAAGGAAGAAAAGACTTTCTGACTACTAACTAATGTTTCATGTCTTACCTTGAATTGAATGCATTTCAGAAGGTTGAACCGGTTTGCATACATTTTGAGGTATTCCAGAAATTGAGAATTTGGCACATAGTTTGGATAATCTTCTGGGAATGGAAAGTCTGAGTAACAGGACATCTCCTTGCAGCTGTTAGAAACCACAGACTTGTAGAGACTGGCTCTGCCTTCTTCGACATGTTCCTGTACAAACAATTCCCACACATGAGCATTCATTGCATGTTAAGAAATAAACCTGGGATGAACTCACCTGTCCAGATTCACACACTATCACTACAAAGTACAAGAGAATATGGAAATAGAAGAGAGCCAGGAAGTAGTATTTGGATGATGGACAATGGCTAGGTACTTTGGTCTCATGAGTTATTCTTGAAATGATTATGGAAAAGAGGGGTTCAGATTATGAAGGATCTTGTATCCAAAGTTAAGGAATTTGGGATTTATAGGAAGGTTAAGGCAGTTTACTGAATGTTTTAAATATGGAAGTGATTCACATTAAATTTTGGAAAGATAATTTTGGTTCTACAAAGAAATGAATTAGAGGGGGCTGGAAAAAAAAGGACGGAGGTGAGTTAAGAACCTGAAACACGAATCCACTTGATTGCTAATGAGGGCCCAAGCAGAGGCAAGGACAGTCAGAACCCAGGGAGCTGGGATTTGTGAGATGGCAGTAAGGTAGAATGCACAGGACTGCAAGATAAATTAGATTAATGAATTATGAGAAGGAACAAGTCAAAGGTTTCAGATTGGACTGCTGCGTGCATGGCTTAACACTAACCAATGCCCCACCCCCAGTTTCTACTCAATTAACTAGCAAGCATCAACAGCTCATAAGACTACCACAAGGTTGAATAATAAGCAGCTTTAGTAATGTCTTTAATATACATTGCCTCTGTCTTTTGGGTAGTATTATGGAGAATTATTTTCCTGATTTCAAGGGGAAGGTCCTTAGTACTTTATTATTATTTACCATCTTGGATATGTATAGTTCATTTTTCCTGTAAATAAAAATGATTTCATTTATGTGAACAAGTGGAAACATGAACATAAACCTCACATATGAAGTGGGCTTACCCTCTTTCCCCAAAGGATTTGAACCTAGATCTGCATAAAATATACAGCAATAATAGAGAATAAAATTATAAGCATATCTCTGTGGTTTACTGTTACTGACCTCACCAACTGATAGGAGTTGACTATAACCTGCTTATCTGTGCCCCCAAATTTGACAGCCTCACTTATCCAGAATATGTCTCAAAAACTGGGTGCTAAAAGGCTTCTGAGAAGGACTACTAAATCTTAATCTTTTATTCTACTGCAGTGTATAAAGCAGGGCTAGTCACATGCAGTCTACAGAGCAGTACTGATATGAACTGTTAGTTACTAGCTTGTTATCACATAAATACAGAAATTGACAGTAAGCATTTAGAAACTTTTATAGCAATAATTTGACATTGCTCAATATTCAAGCATGTGGACTCCTTTTTGTTGAACAGAACATAGATCAGTCTTGGTTTTGTCTAATTTGTGAGAAGAGTTTGAGCTATGTACTCGTCATGTGTAGTAGGACTGCATTATAACGTGTGATGTTTTAAGGTTAGTTTGAAAAGTGTTATCCAAACGTGTGTAAAATCTGAAGTCATTTTATTTCATTGAAAGATAATGTATTTTTAACTATAACCTTACAGTATACATCATTTGAACTGGCTACTGATCAAAGATTGAAGATGAATTTTAAAAATACAGCACTATCTGCTTCATTTTGGATAGCAGTTAAAAACAATACACTGACTTTGCCGAGATTGCATTAACATCTCTTCTTCCATTCCAATCAATATACCTCTGTGAATCTAGTTTCTCTGCTTTGAATATTATTAAGCACTATGTAGATAATTTAGATATACATTATCCCCTGCAAAGAGCATTGCTTTTTAAACATATTTTTTTATTATTATTTTTTATTTCAAAATATTAATTAAGGGGGTACAAGTGTTTTTTTTTTTTTTTTTACATGGATACCTTGTATAAAACTTAAGCCAGGGCTTTTGGTGTGCCCATCACCAGAATAGTGTTCCTTGTACCCAACAGGTAAGCTTTTATCCCCCACCCACCCTTCCACCCTCCCCCCTTCTTGGTTTCTCATGTCCTTTATATCTCTTTGTGCCTGTGTGTGCCCATCCATTAGCTCCCACTGATTAGTGAGAGCATATGGTGTTGGGTTTTTCATTCCTGAGATACTTCACTTAGGATAATGGTCTCCAGCATTCCTTTTTATGGCTGGTAGTACATATGTGTATACACACACACACAACACATTTTCTTTATCCATTCATGAACTGATGGGCACTTAGGTTGATTCCACATCTTGGCAATTGTGAATTGCGCTGCGATAAACATTTGAGTGTAGGAGTCTTTTTGATAAAATGACTTCATTTCCTCTGGTTAGATACCCAGCAGTGGGATTGCTGGATTGAATGATAAGTCTGCATTTTTCTTTGAGAAATCTCCATACTGTTTTCTATAGAAGTTATACTAATTTGCAGTCCCACCAACAGTGCATAAGCGTTCCCTTCTCTCTGCATCCACACCAGCATCTATTGTTTTTTGACTTTTTAATAATGGCAATTATGATAAGGGTAAGGTGGTATCTCATTATAGTATTAATTTGCATTTCTCTGATGATTGGTGATGTTGAGTGTTTTTTTCATGTTTGTTGGCCATTTGTCTATCTTCTTTTGAAAAATTACCATTCATGCCTTTTGCCCACTTTTTGATGGGATTATTTGTTTGTTTTTCTTATGGATTTGTTTGAGTTCTTTGTAGATTCTGGTATTAGTCCTTTGTCAGATGTATAATTTGTGAATATTTTCTCCCATTCCATAGGTTGTCTATCCACTCTGGTGATAGTTTCCTTTGCTGTGCAGAAATTTTTAATTTGATAAAAATCCCATTTATTTATTTTTGTTTTTGCTATATTTGCCTTTGGGGTCTTAATCATAAGTTCTTTGCCTAGGCTGATATCTAGAAGAGTTTTCCCTGTTTTCTTCTAGAATTTTTATGGTTTCATGCCTTACATTTAAGTCTTTATGCATCTTGAATTAATTTTTGCATATTGTGAGAGATTAGGGGTCCATTTTATGTTTCTGCCTGTGGCTACCCAATGTTCTCAGCATCGTTTATTGAATAGGGCTTCCTTTTCCCAGTGTGTGTTGTTGTCTGCTTTGTCTATTACAGTCTGGGCAAGAGTTGGGAAACATCTGTGTGGGGACCAGTGACATAAAAACTGAAGGGCTGAAGCTCCCTGGGGAGGACAAAGACACACAATGGCTGGAGAAGCAGTAGGGCACCTGCCACCTCAGCTCAGGTCTGTGGGAGGGGGAGCGACCCCAAGGGGGCTGGCAGCCCAATGCTTGGTTCTCAAGAAGCTCCCAGTTCACTGCAGCTCTGGGGCTTGTGAGGGCAGAGAGGCTCTCCAGCAGCTAGGAGCCCGCCAACTGCCCAAGGTGTGAGGGGGGAGAAACAAACCTTCACCTACCCTTTCCACAGGGCTCCAAGTTTCTGGGAGTTGATCTCTGCCAAGATCTTGTTCCTTCTTGTTCTGCTCTGCAACTTTTTCCCGTGGAATCTCTGGTAGGTTCTGGCACTTTTACCTCAGAATCACACCTAAGCTATGTTTTTGTTGTTGGTTTTTTTTTTAAAATCTAAAACTTTTCCTTCTTTCTGAGACAATCTGGTGACTGATGTCTCTCGTCAGCCATCTTGCTCCTGCCCGGAGAGCACCGTTATCCATTCGGTGTGGATTAGAAAAACTGACAAGCAAGAAGCAAGCTTAACCGTCACATTAAAAACCTTAGATAGTAATATAAACAATGTGTGCCTATAATTGTTTAATATGAAGAACTCTCTATTTCACAAAAAATGTTTTGCAAAAAGATACAAGTATAGTGGTGATTCTCTATATTAACTGCCTAGTGCACATTTTCAATGTGTCCTTTTCTTGTAATTGTTTTCTCTTATTTCTACATTATTTAATGACATTTGTTGAAATTAATTTTATGACTTCTGACTCTATATAAATTTTGAATTTACATATATATATATTTATATATATATTTGAGACAAAGTCTCACTCTGTTGCCCGGGCTAGAGTGCCATGGCATGAGCCTAGCTCACAGCAACCTCAAACTCCTGGGCTTAAGTGATCCTCCTTCCTCAGCCTCCCAAATAGCTGGGACTACAGGCGAGCACCACCATGCCCAGCTAATTTTTTCCATTTCTTTTTTAGTAGTTCCCAGTTAATTATTTCCATTTTTAGTGGAGATAGGGTCTCGCTCTTGCTCAGGCTGGTCTTGAACTCCTGACCTCAAGAGGTCATCCCGCCTCGGCATCCCAGAGTGCTAGGATTAGAGGTGTGAGCCACTGTGTCCGGCATGAATTTATATTTTATATACTTTTACTTGTGTCATTTTCATTTTTAAAAATAATTTATTTTTATTATATCTGACAAACAGTAGCCTGTAATTAATTGGAAATTTTAAAAAACCTGGTTGTTCTCCACAGTTTAAGAAGCACAGCTCTCTAGACCAGGGCTTCTTAATCTTGTTAAGAATGGCCTAGGGAATCTTACTACCATGCAGATGCTGACTCAGTAGTCTGGGTGTGCCTGAGAGTCTGCATTTCTAACAAGCTCCCTGGCAGATGTTGCTGGCCCCTGGACCCTACTTTGAGTGAGAAGGTGTTAGAGCAGCACTGCCCAACAGGAATGTGATAGCAGCCACATCTGTACTTTTAAATTTTCTAGCAGCCGGATTAAAAAAGTAAAAAGCAAAAATAATTTTGAGAATATATTTTAACTCAATATATCCATAATATTATAATTTCAACATGTAATCAATATAAAGTATTAATGAGATATTTTACCTTGTTTTTCTCATCCTGTCTTCCAAATCTGGTGTGTATTTTATATACATATAGTCAAATGCTATATTTTCATTGGGAAAAGTGGATTCACATACCTAAGTTGATCTAAATGTACTTAGAAGTTCTATAATAACTGAATTAAGTTTAAAATTAAAATTAATTAAATTTAAATTAAATAAAAAAGCTTAGTTCCTTAGTCAAACCAGCTATATTTCAAGTGTACTATAGCTACCTGTGGCTAGTGGCTACCATATTGGATAGCACAGCTTCAGAACATCCTTAGACCTGAAGGTGGGTATTAGATCTAAATGTAAAGTTGATCTGATTTAATTAAAACAGTAATCAAGTTTCCTCTGGGTTATGGGAATAAAGAAAATAGATATGAAGAGCCATAATACTGATAAATGAGAGCAAACAACAAGGAAAGAAACTGCAGGATAAGCCAAAAAACATCAGTTAAAAACATTTTGGGATCAATTAGCATAGGGTTGAAGTTCCCTCACCTTTCTCTGGCATCCAAGAATATCACATAGCAAATAACAGTTTGTTGTTAATAGTTTCGATTTCTAGCAATTATTCAAAGTTAAATTTGACATTAAGGAGGTAGAGAGATGCATAATACACTTTGTAAAGATTTCCATACAAATAGTTCAAAAAATTGAAAGCATTTTGTAATGGTAAGTTTAAATATCAGAGACTTATTGGAACTCACTGGGGACTTGTTGGAGCAGAATAATCTCAGAAACCATGTATTATATGAGATCTTAAAGCAAATGAACAGAAAAACAAAAATAGAGGAAGAAAAACTTCTGTTTTGCAAAATTTAGGAAGATAATTATAAAGGCAGGAAGAAAAGCTTCCAGGAAACACTGAAGCCTATTGTGAAATAATGTATCACAGATGTTAGCGGATGAGAAATTGTAGCTTAAAGGAAATTTAGCCCTTAGGGTAGAATCCAAGACCAACTCTTTGGTCTTGTTTTTCTTTCCTCGCACTGATTGTTTCTTCTGGAAAAATAGAAGGTCTGGAGTATTTAGTATATGCACAGAGAGCATGGTCCATGCCTGTTCTGATTTGCTTTGGTGAGTCCGGGGTGCCCCTCTCCGGTGCCCCTCTGCCTGCCTCAGTCAGCAATCTTCCCAGTGACTCCCAGGCCCTGTGAGACCTCATGCCCTGCACACCCCTTCACTCCCCAGCCGCGGACACTTGGGCATCATCCCTGTTTGGGTCTGTCAATTGTCCTGGAGCTCCAAGTGCGGAAGCATGTGCCCCCCTGAACACTGATGGGACCACTTAGAGGAAGATTTTTGTTCTCATGAAGAGAAAAATGAGTGAGAGGGGACAAGAGGAAAGGAGGGGTGAACTGCCGAGTGAGGGAAAAGAAAGAGAGCACGAACAGAGGGGTTTCTGGCTCTCTGCTCCACTTTGGTCCTGCAGGACAGTGGGGAGGTCACCATCACCCACTGGAACACTTGGGGGGACTCTATGAGCCACAGTCCAAGATTTGCCTGAGTCTCTAGCTGTGAAACAGACTCTAGAAGTGCTTGGGATGTAGCTCTTAACAGCACAGGCCTTCAAGTCAGACTGCCTGAGTTCATACTCAAGCTCTACATTTTTTTTTGAGACAGAGTCTTGCTCTGTTGCCCAGGATGGAGTGCAGTGGTGTCATCATAGCTCATTGCAACCTCAAACTCCTGGGCTCAAGCCATCCCCCTGCTTCAGCCTCCCAAATAGTTGGGACTACAGGTGCATACCACCATGCCTGACTAATTTTTCTATTTTTTGTAGAGACGCGGTCTCGCTCTTGCTCAGGCTGGTTCCGAACCCCTGAGCTCAAGCGATCCTCCTGCCTCAGCCTCCCAGAGTGCTAGGATTACAGGTGTGAGCCACCGCGCCTGGCCATCAAGCTTTACATTTTTAGCTGAGTGATCTTGGGAGTTTTCTTAACCTCTCTGTTTTACCTCTCTTACCTCTCTGTTTAACCTCTCAGTTTTCTTATCTTCATGTAGAAACAACAATAGAACATCACCCCCAGGATAAACTGAAATGATAGCTATCATGCTTGGTAAGCTCTCAAAAAGGTTAACCATTATTTGTGTTATTCTTTTACAACTACCATGGAGATTTACTTTCTTGAGCTTCGTGACCTTTAGGGAGGAGTGTAGACAATAGGAAGAAAGTTTTGTCTTCTCTTTCTTGTTTTTAAAATAAATGTAAAATGATATTAAAAGTCACTCCTAAGGCATGAAACCTTAAGAATCCTAGTAGAGCCATTTTTAGAGAATGAATCTTAGGGACAGGTGCAGGCTGGGAGTGCCAACCACAGGAAAAGACAAGGGGAGCAAAAATAAGGGGCAAATGAACATTTAGAACTGAACCGGAAACAACAGGAACTGCATTTAGGGACTTTCCTGGCCAGGAGTAAGCACAGAAACTGTAAGCTCATGTCCAAAGGTGACCTTTCCTCCATTATCATATATTAGCATAGTAAATGTGCATTTCAAGAGTAAAGGTCAAACAGAAACCAGGAAGCTAAGAGGGAAGGAAGCTGGGGTGGAACTTCCCACTGATCAGCAAAGGACCATTCCAGGATGTCACCAGGCTCCTGATGTGGCACTAAACTGTGATTTTCTCCCTTTGTTTCACCTCTGAGGCAGCAAAGAGACTATTCAAGGTGCATTGGTAGTAGTGAGAGGTACATTATTATTTTTATAATTAATGTTATGTCAATAATGGTAAATCATGTCACTTGTGGGGCTTATAAATATATATGATTTTTAAAATAGAGTAGAGTAGAAAAGAAGGCTAATAGTGTGCATTCTCAGGTAACCAATTTGCCTGCTTTGTTGAACACATGCGCATAAAGGTGGGCCACAGCACAGATACGGGGGCAGGCAGTGAAGTGGATGGGTGTGGGTTCTAGAATCAGACAACCGGGTGCAGGACTTGGCTATTCCATCTATGAGCCAGGAAACTTGCTTTATCTCTCCAAGCCTCTATATCCTCATCTGTCAAATAAGCATAATAATAAAAGTATTATATACAGCTCATAAGTCTTTTGAAACATTAGCTACTGTGCCTGTCATATCATAAGCATTCAGTAAAAGTTAATAATGAAAACCACACCAAAATCACTTACCTATGTGGTAAGAGACCACCAACCAAGATTGCTCATTGGCACACAATGGCAACCTGTAAGCACCCAGGTAGCTGTGTATCATGAATTGTGCAATATTATTTGCACATGATGCCTTTGCACATATTGGTCATCCACCTGCAACATTCTTTTCTCTGTCTTATTTTTCCTTCCCTCATCATCTTCATCTATATCATCCCATCCAATCATAATCCACATGATGTCCCCAACTCAAACAAATCTCTTGACTTTTGCAGATGAAAACCATGCCACTTTGTTCATAACACTCTGTGCTTTCCTTCTCAACACTTGCCACATTTTCTAATTACGTATTTATTTGCAATCACTTGTGGTTATCTCTTAAATGTTCATCTCCTCCCTAAAGAGCACCACCTGCACAAAGTCAAGGCCGCATCAGCTTTGCTCATCACTCTACACCCACTGTCTGGAATATGGCTGGCCTTCAAAAAGTTATTTTCTGAATAAATGTATTAACTAAATCATTATAAAAGCCAGCACGCTTAAAGCTCTTTGGTGAGATTACATACCATTCAACACTTTTCTCTTTAAAATTAAATGGTTCTCAATTATGGATTGATCCTGGCCGTGTACCCAGCCTGAGAAAAGCTCATTTTAACTTACCTTGAACCTTTTTTTTTTGACATGAATAATGTCAAGAAACCTTTGAGACTGCAATGCTAATTGTGTGCCCACTCTAATAAAATAGGATCTTAGAGCAATTTGGCATCAGAAGAATTTAAAAGAGATAAAAGGTAAAACAATCCACAAAATGAGTTGAAACTGTGCCTCTGGAGACAGGGAGGGGGAGTTGGCAGTGTAGGGGACTCATGGGGGTCAGAAGTCTTGACGAGTTAATTGGCACATAGAACTTTGATTTAAAAAAATAAGCAACTCAGATAAAGAAATAGGAAAGTAAATCCAGGATTAAAAACAGAGACACTAGTGTCTGGCTAGACATAAGCACAGTGTGCTAGGGTGCCACATAAAGACGTGACCTGGGGGCGTGTTCCAAGGACTGTCCATGGGACCTTAGTGTTAACAGTTTAAAAGTCTAACGAAGTGAAACCCAGTTCACTCCTCAGAGGCAGTCACTAAAATATCATTCCAGTAGTTTCTGTGTGCCTTAAATCACTGAGATAACAATGAAGATTTAATTTTGTATCCTTCTGCTTATCACCTGACACTATAAGAGAACCATTTTTTCCCATATAACTATCACTAAAAAAGAAGGCAAGTACTTAAAGTCTTCATAAAAGATCACAACCTTTGACTCTATACTCATCCTACTAATTCCATTTATATCTAGGCTAAGAAAATAATCCAAAATAGAAAGTTGTTTATGTACAAAGTTTTCATTAAAATATTATTTATAATAGTAAAAAATTAGAAACAGCCAAAATTTCCAATTACAGGGAAAAGGTTAAACAAATTATGGTAGATCCATAAGCTGGACTACCTTGAAGTCATTAAAAATTATGTTTTCTACGAATGTTTACTGATAAAGTGTAATGATTCACAACATAACGTTAAATAAAGCAGAATACAAAACTACATATATTTTTATCCAGTTTTTAAATAGACCTATATATTTACATAAAATTAAGCATAAAAGAAATTGGAAATATTATCCTAAAAGTATCCATCATGATTATTTCCAGGTGGTAGGATTTAAGTGATTTTTATGTTCTTAATATATTTTTATATAATTTCTAAATTTTATATAACAAGCAGGCATTAATTTTTTTATCCAGAAGAGGAAAGATGTTATTTTTAGAAAGCCCTTTGATTGAGTTAATGCACAAAAATCATTAAGAATTTTTTTTAAAACTTGGACAATTTTACTCTACATATGAATGGTAGCTGCAAATAAATCACAATTGTGTGACAATCCTTAATTAGGTGGAAATAGTAGTACTTAAAAAAACTTTCTTGGGTGAAGTTTTAAAGCTCTGGATTCATAAATTCCAAGCTAAGTATTGGAGCTGTCAGGCCCTTCATCAGTCACCGCATATTCAGGCCAATTTTTCGATGACATTTTGAAATGTTATTTCACCAACTTCACAGCTAGAAATGATCAAGATGATAAAGAATTGAATTTTGCAAACTCTTCAGGTCAAAATTTATTTTTTCAGAGACTTATTTAGGTTTCTATGCTCTAAAACAACACAGTTCAGCCCATTCACAGAACACCAGGCCAAAAAAAAAAAAGAAAGCTGGTAACGGCCTGTGAAGAGATGGAGCAGATTCCACAATCTGTAGTGTCACTCCCAAGCCAGCCGGCCACAGGGGAGGGAGAGAAGGGCGAGGAACAGGATGGGTGAACTGCCGTGAAGGATGAAGCAGCTCGAGGTCGGGCCCTGGCCCAGGGATACACTGATCTTGTTCACATTTGTTTCAAAGGTTGAGGCAGAGTATAGTGCTGGAAAGAACACAGACTCCGGAGTCAGACCGGAGTCCGAGCCCTGGCTCTGTATACGCGGACGCTGTATAACTGCTTTAGATAATTACTTTACCTCTCGAGAGTTCAGTCTGTCTGTAATATAGTGAGGAGGAGTCTTACAACAGCCCTGTGAAAAATCTCCGGTTTCTTTAATATTGGCAATCAGTTTTTGTTTTTAATGTCAAAACCCTGGGCGGGGGGAGGTGGGCAGCAGACTACAGACAGGACTACGGGAGTTGTTGGGTTTTGTTGGGGGTAAGAATCTGGCTGGGCAGGCAGTCGCTGATGTGACTCCTGCCTCCTCCACTGTGTGACCTGGGGCAAGGGACTTGGCTTTCCTAGGCCATGCCGTCTGCCCCTGCAGAATAAGGACAGTAAGACTGCTGACCTCATGAGAGTTTTGGAAGATTAAATGAGATGGTCCATGTGTTTAGCACACGGCCAAACACTCAACCATCACAGCTGTTGTTGTTGTTGAAAGTTGGCACAGGGAGAAGTTGATGAAGGCCTCACAGAGAAGGAAATATTTGAGGAATACCTCAACCGACCAGGGAGAGTTGTCAAGAAAATATTCATACATTTAACACACACTGTGAGTGCCTACCCTATTCCAGTCACTGGGTACCTTCTGGGGACTTAGTGTTAAATAAAATAGAGTCTTTGCTCTCTTGCAGTTTCAGTTGTGGGAAGATGAACTTTAACACATTGACCGCCGCACTAGAAAAAATTTTTTTCTTGGGGCCATTGTGTTTTATTACAAAAATAGAATACAAACTTCAAAAACAAGTGATCTTTTCTAATTTGATGAAAAAATTTGTTATTTTTTATTGTTTTCTGTGAGTGAGTTATTTGCAATTAAATTGTCAATATTCATTGTAACAATAAGAACATCAACAAGTAAGATTTTCACAAACCAACTGCAGGGTTTTGCTCAGGGGGCCACACATCACGTAACATTTGTGCTATAACACGGCAGCGTGAGTTGCCTGCGCACCACGTGGCTCCCAAGGTAAAGAGACATGTGAATTACATACGCTTCACAAGGCCCCGGGATCAAAACTAGCATGAGTTAAATACAACTCGCATGGCAGTTAATGTGTTAAATAATATGCCTAGTGGCTATGAAGAAGAATAAATGAAGTGAAAACCCCTAAATGTCCATTAACAGTGATGTGACTCAATCAGATATAATCTATTCATGGAGTGAAAAACTATGCAGGAGAGAACAGGAAATAATACAAGCTACATACACTGCATGAATGACTCTCACAAGCAAAGTGCTGAGTGGAGGAAGCATGTACATAGGAATGTGACCACAGGTACACAAAGGTGAAAACAGGCAAAGCTAGTCCTTAGTGTTCAGGCACCCACATTCACAGGGGCAAAACTCAAGAAAGTCATTGTGAAGCAATATCACAATTGTTAGGATAATGATGAGGGTGGGTGACCATCAGAGAGGGGTGAGCAGAGGGCTTCTGAGTACTGGTAATGATCTATATTCTCACCTGGGTTGGTATAAATTAGACTGTTGCTAAAGCGTCTATAGATGTTTCATGCATTTGTCTGCATGCATGTTTCACAAATTTTAAAATGTAGAAAAACAAAAAAGCAGAAGAAACAGAGAATGAAAGTCCATGGGGAAAATAATTTCAGAAAGAAGGAATTGTTCCTGCAAGGGCAAGCAGCTATAAAGGCACGTGCCGTATGCTGAGAATCAAAAGATTTACACCTAATGGGTATAATGCAAGCTACTTTGGTGATGAGCACACAACACTGATGAGTCAAAGTTGCTGCACAAAAGCAAAATATGTAATCAAAATTGTAAGGCTGGTGGCGGGCCCCCTCCTCTCCCTAGATCAAAAAAGAAAAGGCTCACGAGACCAGACCCACCAAGGACAAATTGCCAGGCCCCGCTGAGAGGAACCACACCCAGATGTCCACCTGGATAAGAACGTTTCGGCTCCTGGGTTCTGCAAATACATCCAGCCCCTCCTATTTCTCAATGACCACCCAAGGTCACCCTGGCTCTTCCCGCCAAAAGTCCCTAGCCCAGCCCAAACGGTATAAAAGGCCTCCCCCCCCTTCAAACGAATGCAACTTCTGGGCCCCCGCCCCTCTGTTGGGACCCCAGAACCTCGTCTGGGAGAGCTAAATAAAGCCACATTGTTTGGCCCCACTCTTTCTCTCTCTCTGTCTCTTTCACCGCCAAAAAGCCTTATAAAAATGTACATATGTATCTCCATAATATTCTGAAAAAAAAAGTTATCTTTCCTGCCCCTCCCCAAAGATACTCAGTACAGCCAGAGTATAAATTATAAGCAGAGGTGGAGGTGGGTGGAAATGGGAAAGAGGCAGGCAGGGGCCAGTTCAGAACAAGTTGTGTGACATCACATGATGAGGAATGTAGATCAGTTCCTGCAAATGGTGGGGGCCACCGAAGAATATTTTTGACAGCAAATCAGAAATCTCCCACCTGTGCTGAGGAGGGTGGATTGTGGCAAGATGGGATCAGGCAGAGAGTCCTGGAAGGGGGCCCCTTAAGCAGACATGACGTGGGTCTTGGTAGACCGAGAGCCAGGCATGCCTGCAAGATCCCTTGGAAGATGAAATTTTCTTAGAGAACAGACTAATGTGGACGACGAGAGAACAGGCAATTGTACTGCATTACTGTGATGGTTAATTTCATGTGTCAACTTGACTGGGCTATAGGATGCCCAGATAGCTCATAGAACATTATTTCTAGACGTGTCTATGAGAGGGGTGTTTCTGGAAGAGGTTAACATTTGAGTGCATGGACTGGGTAAGGAAGACTCACCCTCACCAAAGCGAGTGGGCATCCTTCAATCTGTTGAGGGCTTGAATAGAAAAAAAAGGCGGAGGAAGAGTCAATGTGCTCTCTGTCTGAGCTGGGACATCCATCTTCTCCTGCCCTTGGACACTGATCCTCCTGAGCCAAGACCCATGTCATGTCTGCTTAAAGGGCCCCCTTCCAGGCCTCTCTGCCTGATCCCATCTTGCCACAATCCAAAATAAGACTATTTTCAGGTACCACCAAAAATGGACATAAGGCTTTGGATATTCGTGCCATCCTGATCCAAATTAACTCAGGAGAGGTGAGTGAAGGAAACTAATGTTTATCAAATATTAACCATGTGCCAGATAATATGGTAAGTGTCATACTGGTGAGATCTCTTTTAATCCTTTTAAACCTGTTAGGCCAATATCATGGACTCCAGTCTGCTGTTAAGAAATCTTGGGTTTAGGGGGGAGAAAAATGGCAGAGTAGGGCTGACCTCTTGGCTCTCTGCCCTCAGAGTGAGAAGTGAAAAAGTCAGACAACCACACGCAAGAGATCTGCACTTACACTGGATCAGCTTTGCAAGACTGCAGAGAGACACCGGATACAGAAAACGTAGACAATAATCAAAGGTGAACTGAAAAATCTTCTACAAAACCCAAGGAGTGGGAATATACAATAGGGAGGGACCACGGCCAGGCGTCTGCTGCCCGCAGGCTGGCCGCAGGAGGCATTGCTCCTGCCGTGTGCAGGGAGACGACCCCTCCCTCGCCGAACTCCACACCCGCGCAGGCGGGGAAGTGCCTGAAGTTGGTGAGAGGCAGTAACGCAGGCAGACGAGCGGAGTGGAGCAGAGTCTGGAGCAGGCAGCATTTTGAATTCTCCGCAGCGCTCCGCTGAAGCAGTGGCAAGTGGGGGACGGTGGGGGTTCCGGGCTGGAAGCGTTTGTCACACATCCCCTCTACCATAAACCAACTAAACTTTTCGGGCTTCTGGAGAAGGCAACTTTTTGACCTCCCAGCACTCCGCTGAAGCGGTCGTGGGTGGGGGAGGGTCCGAACCCATCAGCCACCTCCCAGCACCATGGCCACCGCTCCGTAGCTTGGAAACGCTGTGGGGGGGGGGCTGAGCTGGAAGCGGTTTTCAGGCATCCCCTCTACCCTAAACCGGCTGATCTGATCAGGCTTCTGGAGAAGGCAACTGTTTGAACTACCAGCGTGCTGCTGAAGCAGTTGCATGTGTTGAACCTGCAGGTTCAGAACCCAGTGGCCGCATCCCCGTACCACAGAAACAGGTGCCGAATCTGGCATTCCACCTCAGGACGCTTCCAGGTCCAGGAAGAGGGGACTCTACCTTAAAGGAGGCTTGGTCTTTGGTTACCACTGAGGCTTTGGCTGGCACTGGCTAGACAGAGGGCAGATCCCCACACATAAACTACTCGGTCTCGGCAAGTGGAGCAAGTAGGGAGTGCAGTGGACGTCTGGGGCCAGCCTGCCAATCCCAACAAAGTCTTCCGCCGAACAGGGGTCCCTCTCTATCAGGGCTGGCAGGGCAGGCCACTGCCACCCAGTAGCTTGGAAACACTGCGGAGACCTGCTCTGGAAGTGGTCTCAGATCTCCCCTCTCCCCTAACCTGGCCATTAGCCTCGGAAGCTGAGTTTAAAGGGACGGAAAGGGGAGAGCAGAGTTTTGTTCGGCAGCTGCCTCACAAGATTGAACCTAGGTGGTTTCTTGCTGCATTCAGCCATTTGTGATCTGCACCCAGAGAGCAGAGCCTGTCTTAGCAAGGCAGAATTGCAAAGAAGGCTGCTATTCCTGAGGCCTCTAGGAACCCTTGGGAGTGGCAAGACATT
>CAUYPO010024741.1:0-10706 GCA_963574435.1 Cheirogaleus major | reverse complement strand
CAGAAGCTCAAACTCTTTGTTATGCCTTCAAGCAGCAACCCTGTTTGTTAGGTGAACCTAAGCCGGAACGTATGACTCTCACGCCGCTCTGGGCTGGGCACGTACTCCTTCTCCTAAGGTTAATTCTTAAGCTGCACAATTATATGGCAAGTCTGCTAGACACCGTTGTCCATAGAATATAAGAATCCACGATGACTGTTGATTAAGTTGCCATCGGTCTGGGCAGCCCTGTGCGGGAGGTAGACAGACGACAGACAGACAGACAGACGTGCAGGGGAGGGGTGAGAGCACAGGCGACACCGCCCTGTCTAGATGGCGCAAGGGCGGGAATGAGATCTGGGGCCCATTCTGGCTCCTGCCAGGGTTCCCAGGCTCTCAGCCGGTGGTTCTGGAAGCTTCCTGGAGGGCGGAGCGTTGGCAGAGCTGAGACTCGGAAGATAGTGGGGGTGGGCGGGGCGGAGAGGGGCAGGCAGAGCCCGGCCAAGGCACAGCCCAGGGGGGAGGACCCGGCCTACTCCTGGAGGAGACGCCAGCGGTTCAGGCGACCTGGCGGCTGGGGAAGGGCAGCGTGAGAAGGGCTGGGGTGGCCGGTGAGGGAGCTGAGCCTCCTGCAGGGCTGGGAGGAGAGGGAGGCGGAGGAGGCCGAGCACCCCCAGAGGAGCTGAGAGGCCGACGAGGGACCCTCGCCCAGAGCCATCAGAGGCTATGGCCCTGCCACACCCGGACCTAGGAACTGTGGCCTCCAGAGCCGTGGAGGACACGTGTGTGTTGTTCTAAGTCGGCCCATGCGTGAGTAAAGCGGTTTCGTGCATGAAAGGTGTGAGCACAGGACTCCCGGCTTTGCGTTCGGCCGGCCCAGAACCGCGGCCCGGCCTCCACTGTGACAGTCGGCGTTTCTCCCGCTGAAGAAAAAGCACTGTCTGCCTAGGACGCCACTGCGCAGGGCTCAGTCACTCTGCTGGCCTGGAAACTGAGGCAGAGACGTCTCCCAGACGATGGTGAATTTAGATTCTCACTATCTGAAAAGCCACTGTGAGACCAGGAAGGAAGACATCCACAGCTTTCAGCTGGAGTGCTTTTCCAAAAGGGCCGGTGCTCAGGAAGCAGTTGTCTCCCTACAGTGGATCTGCACACGCCGTGGTCGGCGTTTCTGATGCTCTTCATTAGGTGAAGCGTCCTGCGCACGGACAGGTGCTCTGCGGGTCCTCACCAAGTGACAGCCCTGTGCACGGCACCAGCCAGGAGGGTGCCGGCTGGCTGTCACCCAGGAATGGGAGACTCGGGTGACATTGCGAACCGATGAGCCTAACGGTGTCCACAGGACACGTTAGCCCATGGGAGCAGACGCATGTTCTTCCCTGGAGCCCACGGAACGTTACACGGAGGCACCGCACGCCACCACGTGAAACCGCAGGTGTGGCAGGTTGGGAATCGCAGAGAGTGGCTCCCCACCCACAAGGCAACGACAGCAGACACGAAACAGGAGGGAGTTTGAGAAACTCACAAATAGCTAGAGATTAAACTCTCCTAAATAACCGAGGAGTGACGACAAAAACCACGAGAGGAATTAGGATTATTCTGGGGTGGACGAGATTGGAAACATGACACACTGAACCACGGGACACACTAACGTGGATGTAAACAGCCATGTGTATTAACAAAGATGATCTTAAAAGAGAACTGAAAGCAATAACCCGACCTTCCACCGTACGAAACTAGGAAAAGAAGAGCTAAGCCCAAAGTAGACTAAGGAAAGGTAAAAAATAAAGCTTACAGGGGAAATAAATGAAATAAAGTACAGAAAAAACTAGAGAAAATCTACAAAAGGACTCAAAATAATAAAAGCTGATGCAAAAATTCAAAATAAAATACTAGTGAATCAGATCCGAGGACACAGAAACCAGTGTGCACCGTGCTCGGGTAGGACGTGCCCCAGAAACACAAGGTTGATGCAACAAATAAAAATCAGCCGATAAAATCACGAGGACGTACCAGAGATCCAGCACAGTCACTGCTACCGTGAAAGGAAGAAATAGCAAAGTGGAATTTGAAAGCTTATCTGGAAGCAGAGCCGTCGAGACATGTGGTACTATCTTAGACAGGTGGACAGACAGGTAACAGAACAGTCCATAAATAAACCTGGCATTTCTGGGCAGTTGATGTTTAACATAGATGCCAAGAAACTCAAACTCTTCAGCGAGTGGTGCTGTGACAACATGTCCGCACACGGAAGAGCGGAGTTTACCCACCTGCACGGTGCAAAAAATTAATTCAATGTGAGCCAAAGACTGAAATATAGGAGCTAGAACTGTGAAACTCTTGGAAGAAAGCCGAGCAATAAATTTTTCTGTCCTGGGATTAGGCGATGATTTCTTGACTGCGATACTGAAAGCACAAACAACAGAAGGAAGAACTAGATAAATTGGACTTCATCAAAATTTAAAACTTTGGTGCTCAAAAGACACTATGAAGAAAATGAAAAAGCCACCTACAGAATGGGAGGAAACATTTGCAAATCTTGTATCTGGTAAGTGCCTAACACCCAGAATATATAAAGAACACTCACAACTTAACAACAAAGGTCAAATATCCAAATTTAAAAATGGGCAGAGGATTGGAATAGATTTTTCTTCAAATAAGACATGCAAATAGTTGATAAGCAGGTGGAAAGATACTCCACATAACTAGTCCTTAGGGAAATGCAAACCCAAACCCTCATGAGATACCACTCCCTCCCCGCCCACCCCAGGATGGTTGTAATAAAAAAGACAAGTGTTGGGGAAGATATAGAAAAACTGGAACCCTCGTTCCTTGCCAGTTGGAATGTAAAATGGTGCAGCCATGGGGGAAAACAGGCAGTTCCTGAAAAAATTCAACCCAGCTACGTGTGGCCCAGCAATGCCTCTCCCAGACACACAAAAACGTGCATCTACATGGGACTTGTGCACATGCAGTCGGAGCAGCAACTCACAGCAGCTGGAGGGCAGACGCCCCACAAACACCTGTCATCCCATGAGTGGACAAACAGAATGTGGGACTCCGTGCACTGGAACGTCCCTCCGCACCGACACGCAGCTACCTGAGTGACCCTTGAGAACATCGTGCTCAGTGCATGAAGCCAGTCCTGGAAGACCTGGTGCGGTGTGACTGCACACGTATGGACTGTCCGGGAGAGGCGAACCCACGAAGATGTTTATGGAGCCTGAGTGAGGGGTGGGAGTGGAGCTGTTGGGCAGAGGGGTTTCTTTCCGGGTCACGAGAATGTTCTGCAATTAGATGGCAGGTGTGTGTTACTTTGATGGACAAACACTGGTGACATGTCCTGTCCCTAAACCTGAGTGATGTGCCTGGGCTATCCAGGTCTTCCAGAACCTTCCAGCATGTCGGCCGGGTCATCAGCTGGTTCTGTTTGGGGTGGGTGTGCCTCACTCTCGCGATCCTGGAAACGTTCCTGGCGTTGGCAGCAGCCGAGGCCGGTCACGCTTGGGTTCATCGCTGAGGCCACTTGGCCGGTGTTTCCTGGGCTCTTGGACGTCTCAGCAGCGAGTTTCCTGCCCCTCGTACGTTTCTGGGCAATATTGCCCCCAGCCCTGAGAACACTCATCTGTCACAAGACAGCAGGAATTTCTGCCGCCAGCTGGGACTGCAGAGCCGCTGGGAACTGGCCCGGATGCTGCTTCCCAACCTCAGGCAGGGCGGCCGCCAGCTCAGCCTCGGGTTTGCACTGACAGCCCAGCTGATTTCTCAGCCGCCATGTGACGTCACCTGCACCTCCTGCAGCTCCCGAGGCCCGGACACCCGGACAGCGCAGCCGAGAACTGCCAGGCTGGCGGGACGGCTCCCGTGGTGTGGCCAAGGCTGCACTTTCCTCCTGGCGGGGGGGGGGGGGGGATACCTGGGGGTGACAGTGACGTTCCCACTTGCTCAGCAAAGCTGCGGACGCCCAGAGCATTTCTCCAGCCAGACCCCTCCCCCAGGCCCAGGCCCACCTGCTCCCTGACACCTGGAACCTGTGGTCACCACGTCTGGTTCCATGTGACCACCGTGAACACCTCGGTTTCCCTCCTGCTGTCCCCGTGCTTCTGTCCCAGCATGAAGGGATCATGCGTGATGGCGCAAGTTGGGCGTCCGTGCCGCTGGGGCACCGACCTGCGCTGTCTGCCGCGGGAGACAGATGCAGCGCACCGCGGTCACCGCGCAGTCTCCCCGACGTGGACAGAGCTGGGCCCCTGGGCGCCCGCCTCTTCCCGCAAAGGCAGAGCCGGTGCAGCCTGGCCGGGAGCAGCAGGCGTGGCCCCGATCACACCCACCAGGCCCCGCCCACTCACGTGGCCCCTGCAGACCCAAGGCCCCTTGCCAGGGGGTGAGGGGTTGGGGGGAGGGGACGTGCCCCTGGGGATGCACGGCTTTGCCGGGTCCACGTGACCTTGGACGCTTCCGGCCCTTTGGTTCACTTGCCCCCTTAAGTGCCAAAGAACTCACTTCACATTAGGGTTCCTCTCTGAAATGCATCTTGGGGGGCCCTGCTCCCTGCCCCCCGCCCAGCACCCCCTGCCTGGTCCCGCCTCCCTGAGCCAGGGTGAACACGCTCCCCCATAGGGACCACACCTGGGGACACATGAGCTGCCTGGGTCCATCTGTGGCTGTGACACCCGTGGGGGTCCCGGCTTCGTGGAGGTGCAGGCCGGGGTTGGGGCAGAGCTCCCCACGCCGCACAGGACGGGTCCGCAGTTACCTGGGCAACACGTCAGCCCTGTTTGGGGGAGAGCCCCTGGATTATTTTATTTTCCCTTAGCGCCCTCTAACGATGTCTCGTTGCTTAAAGAATAAAATCTGAAATCTTTCCCCGAGGGGTTCTGCTTCCTTCCCCGGCTGTCCCTGACCCCCCACCCTGGTGCCACCCCACAGCCGCCCCCAGGTCCCTCTGCAGGACCCGCTGCCACCACTGCACTCGAGACCTGGGGTTGGCTGACCCTCTGCCCGGAAGGCGGGTTTCTGGGCTGGACCCTCCCGAGTACCCCACCAGGGAGGCTTCCTCCACTGCCCCTCTCCGACCCTCCTAGCCAAAGTGCCTCCCCTGCTGCGGCTCCGGCTCCAGGTCCCAGCAGTTCCCTCTGCAGCATTGACGCCAGGCTGAGCCCACCCTCCCCACCCTCTGCCTGTGCCGCTGCTGCACTCCCAGGTAAGGGTGGGTTGTTGCAACAGAAAGCCCGAGCCAGGGGCACTTCGGAGAGGCCGCTGTGAGCTTTCTTCCATCAGCTGGGACGCCTGGAGGTCAGAGTTCAAGGCCAGTGTGGCCCGTGTCCTCGAGTGTGTTCTACCACATGTCCTCAGGGAGGCTGCGGGGCTCCTGACATTGTGCATTTGCTTCAAGCGGCAGGAAGAGACAGAGCCCAGAGCCAATGGTGCTGCCAGTTAGGTTTGTCCCTTCTTTTAAGAAATTCCATAAAAACCTCACCCCCAAACCCCCAGTCACTTCTCTCTGGCCGGACTGTGGCTCCAGCTGCCCCCATCTGCAGGATGGGCTGAGAAACACAAGTTTTCAAACAGGCAAATTGCTGCCTGTGAGACAGCAAACAGATTCTTACTAATAGTAAGAAAAAGGAGAAAATTGCCACCGCTTGTTTTTGTCTGTGCTTTTGTCTGGAGTCTGTGCTCCAAGGAGAGAGGCTGAACTGTTCTCCCGGGTCTCTGGCACCCCGCACAGCGTCTGGAATGTGGCACATTCTCAATGAGCCTTTGTTGGAGCGGAGAGTGCGTTTCTCACGGGCCTCTGGGCTCCCCTCACGCAAGACCCAGACGCCCCTCGACGTTCTCGGCGCAGAGGAGCTGGCCGGGACCCAGCGCCAGGCGCTGCTTAACCGGAGCTGCTCACGGAGCAAACCTGGGCAGGGTGGAGGTTCCGTGAGTCCGCCCAGGGCAGAGCGCAGGGGCCTGGCTGGTGCGGGGAGGGGGATCCCGGAGGCAGAGGACCACCTCCCCGCCTGGCGCTCAGCCCCCCAGAGGGGCTCAGAGGGGCTCAGTTGGGTCCCCCTGGAGAGAGGCTGGCGTCACTTCCCTGAGGCCTGTGTTCGCCAGTCCACCTGGGCTTAGGCGCCTGGTCCAACTCTCTCATCCACAGTTTCGGGGTTGGTTCGACTTGACGACGTGTGGCCAGGAGTCCCATCCCATCCTGCAGAGAGGTCTCCCCGGGCCAACCCCGGGGACGGACTGGGC
This sequence comes from Cheirogaleus major, assembly GCA_963574435.1. Classification (NCBI taxonomy): domain Eukaryota; kingdom Metazoa; phylum Chordata; class Mammalia; order Primates; family Cheirogaleidae; genus Cheirogaleus; species Cheirogaleus major. The sequence continues at coordinate 4,490 of CAUYPO010024741.1, read as the reverse complement.
ACGTCACGGCCTTCCCTGTGCTCCCCCCCGAGCCGGGGCTGCGCCTGGTCTCAGGTGGCCGTGGTGGGAGCCGCTCCCGGGGCCTCTTCTGAGCCGTGCTGCTGACGTCGGGTTGACGGGCTGACACTGTCCCCACGGCGCGCCTGAGTGGGACCCTCCGCACCTGCTACGGGGCCGGCACAGTCTGCTCCGCGGGGCACCCCCCGACGGTCCTCTGGAATTTCTTCTGCGTCCCTGGGTCGGGTTTCTCTCTGTAGGCGTAGGAGGCAGGTGGGAGGGGAGCTGGGGCTCCCCGTGGAGGGGCGGCTGTCGGATCTGCACCCCCTGCCCCGGGGGGGACATCCGGCCACGTGCCTGAGCAATGCTGGACGTCGGTCCCGTCATGGGTGACTGGGTTTGCTGTGGTTTTCTCCCCATGGGCCTTGAGTTCTGGTTTTCTCTGGAGCCTCGTGAAGGGCAGGAAGACGAGTAGGGTCACGAGCTTCACGGCACCGACTGCCACTGGGGACGATGCCGGGACCGTCCCCGGGGCTGGGGACACAGACACGGGCCCACACGGAATAGGCGAGTTTCCCTCCGGCGAGGAAGGGCTCGGCCACCTGCCCGGGGCTGCAAGGCAGGGACCTCCAGGTGGGGCTGCAGGTGACCTGCCCACCCTCCTCTCCACGCCCCAGGCTCCTGCCACAGTGGGCGTCACCTGTCCTTGCAGCCTTTGGTGTTAATATTTAAAGTGATGCGCGCATTAGTCGGCTAGAGCTGCCATCCGGAACAGCAAGGACTGGGCAGCGTGAACCACGGGAATGCATTTCCCCCGGGTTTGGGAAGCCGTACGTCCAAGATCCAGGGCTGGCGGGGTTGGGGCCCTCCGAGGCCGGGCCGAGCCTGGCAGGTAGCACCTGCTCGCACCTGCTGGCCGGAGGACAGGGGAACGCTCGTCTTCTGAGGCCAGGTGTGCCAGTGGTTTCCACTCTGGGCCCTGGGGCTGATGGGGCCCTGCTGGCTCTCCAGGAAATCAGTGTTTCTCAAACCTCACTGTGAGGACACCCGGGGGCTGCGGGGACAACCTACCTCTGTTAGGAGGTAGACGCCAGCCCCACAGGACACTTCACCTCTAGTTCCCGGGAGCCAGGTGCTCACCAAACGTGGGCTGCGAGGCCGTCCTGCAGGGGAAGGCGGGACTCGGCCAGGACCCGGGGCCGAGCAGGGACTCAGGACATGGCGAGGTGGCCGCTGTCACCATTGCCACCCCGATGGCCGCACCGTGCACTGAGGGTTCCCTCCTGGAACCTTCGCACACCTCGAGGGGCGGGAGCAGGTGAGGGAGGCTCCCTCTGATCGAGGAAAAGGTGCTTTTCCTTTGGATTTTAGCGTTTTCCCTGAGATGAGCCACACAGACGTTCTCCACCCAGCGTGGATTCTGTTGCCCACAGGTGTGTACGGACGGGAGGCCGCCGGTCCTCCCTGGGAACCAGGTGGGACACAGATAAGGATGCTGTCAGGCTGTAACCGCACTTCAGAGTAGAGCAAGGTAAACTTAAGAGTGTCATGGAGCAGAAATTCAGTTCCTGTTCACTTGAGCCCACTGTGCTTTTTTTTTTTTGAGACAGAGTCTCACTCTGTTGCCTGGGCTAGAGTGCCGTGGCGTCAGCCTAGCTCACAGCAACCTCCAACTCCTGGGCTCAAGCGATCCTCCTGCCTCAGCCTCCCGGGTAGCTGGGACCACAGGCATGCACCACCATGCCCGGCTAATTTTTTATATATATTTTAGTTGGCCAATTAATTTTCATTCTATTTTTAGTAGAGAAGAGGTCTCGCTCTTGCTAAGGCTGGTTTCAAACTCCTGACCTTGAGCAATCCGCCCGCCTCGGCCTCCCAGAATGCTAGGATTACAGGCGTGAGCCACCGCGCCCGGCCTCCACTGTGCTTTTAATGAATTGACTTAAATGGGTCTGTCTGTGTGAACGGTTTGAGACAATAGAATCTTCAAACTGGCAAATAAGGGCTTACTGAAGCAGCTCTGTAGTCCTTGCTTGTGAGCCACATACCGTACTGGGATAAACGGTACGAATCCGGTTTATTTGTGTGAACGACAGACTCAAACTTCCATTTCTTCTGCCGTGTTCTGATCGTTTTTCCTTTTCCTTCCTCATCCGCCGCCTCCGCTCAGCTAGATTTCCTGAGTCGGCTGGTCATCTCCGTAGCCCTGAGCTTCGGCCAAGACTGCCGTGTGGAAGGGACCCAAAGGCGCTCATTGAATGCTGGGTGGACCCAGTGGTGCGGAAATAGATGACGGGAGAGTGGGCAGATGGGCTGGGGAGGAGGGATGGGTTCCCTCCTCTCGGCACCTTCAGACTCGAGGTGCAGCTCCGCACCAAGAGCACGGTGACCAGGAGAGGCCCGGACATGGCGAGCTGGTCCCCGGGGAGGGTGGGACGCAAGTGTGAGGGCAGCTGTGGGGGAGGGGACTGGGCCGTGGGGACAGCAAGCAGCCTGGCGGGTCTCGCCTGCTCCCCAGGGCACAGGACAAAGACACTCAAAGACACTCAGGGACAGTGGTGGCTTCTACCGAAGGAAACCGTGGGTGACCACACGTGCCTGGTGGCCGACCGAGTTCTCCGTCCAGCCCCGCCCCAGCCGCCGGGTTGCGGGTGCCACAGCCCCGTGGGAAGCAGAGGTGGGTCCGCCTTTCGCACACTGGGAGCTCGGGTTTGAGACCCCGCTCCGTCTTCAGGGATCTGCGCTCTAGACAGGGGTCGCTTCCGCACAGGGACGGGGAGTTGGGGCTCTGGTTTCCCAGAGGCAGGAAATACCGAGTTCTCCCTCCAGGATGCAACCGGAAGACCGCACAACTGTTCACAGCTGTGTTCCAGCTGCCGGATCTGCAGAGGAAACTTTTGCAACAGAAAAACATACGCTGAAATGATGTTTCCTGTGTTCCTTGTTAACCAATAAGAAAAGTCCTCATGCTAGGGTGGGAGAAAGTCCCTCACACACGAGCTGTCTGTTGCATTTGTTAGAAAGGCCTTGTCGAGCTCCCAGTTCCACGAGCCGGAAGAGAACATGTGGCTGCCGAGAAGAGCCTAGAAACGCCCAGCTGCAGCCCCAGACCGGGCCGCGCAGGCGAAGTGGGGCGGGACCATCGCGCCACCGCGGTTCTCAGGGGTGCCGGCAGCCAGTCACCGGAACTACTGGAGTGGGTCCCGTGCTGCTGGCCTGCTGGTTCTCGGGGCCGTGCTGGGGGAGGGGACGGCTGAGGATGTTTGCTTTACGAATTGCTGACCTGCCGTGACCTGCCAGCTGGGAATTCTTCGGTTATCAGGGAACTGTGGGGGAGCGAGGCTGAGAGGGAGAGAAGGAAGGTTGGAGGAGCGAGGGGGGAGAGCTGGGCCTGAGAAAATATAATCTTCACGGTCTGCTGGGTGCCTGGTGGGGCAGGCGTGTGTGTGAACATGGGGTTTTTACTGTGCTCTGGGGTTAACCCCGGCCGCACGGCAGCACCGGGTCCCCCGCCAGGGGTCACGTGGGGTCCCTCGAGGAAATGCCTGGCGATGGCAGGATGGGAGCTCCCGGAGAGAGCACGGCGTGTCGGACGTGGGGGAGAAGGGACCGTCCCGGGTGACCAGGGGACGCCTGGTTCATATTTACTGTCTCTTTGCATCGACTTGAAACTTCCTTTGGAGAGTCATTTCCTAGGCTTCTTTTTCTAGAAAAGTTTCTCCCTTCTAAAAGAGGAAAATCTTTTCGTTGCTGCAAACGCCAAAGCGAGAGGACGGCAGGTGACTTCCGTTGCAGGGACGCACTGCCGGGTCCGGAGCTGGAGGGAGACACACACACGAGCCTCACGTGCAGCAAATGCTGTTTTGAGCGTCTGGGTGTAGACAGGTGGAGGCCAAAGAGGGTCCTCCCCGAGGGAGGGGAGAGCCTTGGGTTTTGTGGAGGGTCTTCCGGGGGGGGGGCGGGAGTGAGCAACCCCTACAGAGGTAGGGGAGGGGGCAGCTTTGTCCTTATCGGGGGCGTGGTGGCTGCAGCTGCCTGTGGTCCTATTTATGACCTACGGACTCTGCAGACTCCTGCCGCTGTCGTTTTACAAGCCCAGGTTTGGCATTAACTGCATTCCGTCCCATACATACTTTTCGGGCCCCCGCCCAGAGCAATCCTGACGGCGCACACGGAGCACACGCACAAAGCTCAGCGGTGGTACGGGGAATGCCACAGTGTTAATTTCACCTGCAAGCAGCCCCCACCATCCAGACAGACAACATCGGTGTGAACTAAAATAAAATCTCAGCCCCCAGCTGCCCGAATGGGCCCCCTCTGGGCCAAGGGGACCCCAGAAAAACCCTACAGCGGAGTTGCTGCCACGAGAAGGGAGGTCAGATGCCTCCTCATGCCCCTCCCTTCTCGGAGATTGTCCTTTGTAACAAGAGGGTGCTACTCAGCGACAGGCCTAAGGCCACGCGAGACAAAGCTCACACCGCACCTGCAGGCCA